>PVIJ01020515.1:0-20741 GCA_004024925.1 Scalopus aquaticus | reverse complement strand
GGACAATCAGTGGGGGGGGAGGGGGGGAGGAAGGAGCCGGAGGGAGGGAAGGGAAAGGGCACAAAATGGAATAGAAAAGAACACAAGGGACCATGGAGATGGATCACGGGTGAATTGGTGGTGGGATACCCTAGGGGAATACAAAATGTAAAAGACATAAATAACAATAAAAATATATATATAAAAAAAAAAAAAAAAATTATTGTTTTGTTTGTGTATGTGGGCCTGTATTGCTATGAACTTCTCGTGTAGTGCTGCTTTAAAGCATCCCATAGGGCCTGGTAGCTTGTCTTGCCATTGTCGTAGATATTTTTTTATCTCTTCTTTGATTTCTTTGTTGCCCCAAAAGTTGTTCTCAAACATTTTGTTTAGTCTTCACATATTTTGGCTTGTTCCAGAATTCCTTTAATGCTTTAATTTCTAGCTTTGGAGATTATAGTTTGTGAAGATGCTTGATATAATTTCTATTTTTGTTTATTTTCTGAGACTTATTTTATGTCCTTGTATATGATATATTTTTGAAAATGTCCCATGTGCATTGGAGAAGAAAGTGTATTCATAGCTTTTAAGGTGGAAAAGTATAAATGTCCAGTAAATCTATCTGATCTAATGCTACATTTAAGACCTTTATTTTATTGTTAATTTTCTCTCTGGTTGATCTATCCCTTTGTGTCAGTGGTGTGATGAATTCTCCAACAATAATGTAAATATTAATAAGAGTTATATCTTCGTGAGTTGTTCCTTGATCATTATACCATTCCCAACTTGATTACCTTTTTCTTGTTAAAAATCTAGCTTATTGGATATGAGAATATCAGTTTCTGATTTCTCTCTGATTTATTAGGATGCAAGATCTTATTGCAGCCTGTTACTTTAGTTTGTTTTTGTCTCTTGGTTTTGAAAGTGTCTCTTATAATGAAAGTATTGATGGCTGGAATATTTTCACCTACATTGTTAGCCTGTAAACAGGCTTCTTTTTGGGGAACTCAGACCATTAACATTTAGGATGTGAATTTAGAATTTAGGATGTGAAAAGTGTTTACTTTCAGTTATTTTGTTTTCAGTTTTGATTGTTTTATTTTTCCATTGTTTCTTTTCTCTTGTTTCTCACTACTCTTTCTGAATGGTTTTCCTTAACATTTCAATCAATTTCTTTCCTTCTTCATCTGCAGATGTCTATTCTGGAGTTTTGTTAGTGGCTACCATGGAGGTTTTACTTGAATTCCTGTGTTTTAGTACCTTTGTGTACTGATGTCTGCTCTCTGACATCTAACTTTATTAGTTCTACAAAGTTCTTCCCGCCCCCCTTCATACTTGATGTTGTTATCTCATAGTATCCTTCCTCTTAGTACTGGTATTATATTGCTCTTATCATTTTGCTAAGGAGTTTGTGTTTCACTTTTTCTTTTCTTATAGGAGAACTTTTTATATTGTTTAAGAGTGGATCTAGTGTGGCAAACTCCATTAGTTCTGTTTATCTGAGAAAACTTCACACTTAGTTGATAATTGTGCAGGATAGAGAATTCTTGGCTAACAGTTCTTGGTTTTTGGGATTGTGATACTTTCTTCCACCCTCTTCTTGCCTGGAGAGTGTTTAGATCAAGATCTGGTGGAGGGCCTCACTGGAGGTGCCAGGGGTTAATTCTCAACACTATGAAGTTATCAGCAGCCACTGCACCATGAGTTCAATCCCTGGCCAGGGAGCTTCCCACATGGTGCAGCAGACCTCTCCTGCCTCACCCGCTGCTCTCCTCAGCAGCATATTTCAGTAGAGTCGCCTGTTCTGCTCCCCACTCTATCTCTGGTGAATCCTCTCACCACCCACGCCTCTGGCCTACACCCCAGCTCTTGTGTGCATACATAAAAAAAAAAAATCTTCAAAAAAATCTGGGGAAAATCTTAATTGGGGATTCCTTATGTTAGTATTTTTTCCGTCGTTTCCTGCAATATTTTTTTGTCCTTGATTTTTGATAGTGTGACAGTGATGTGTCTGGGTAGTTGCTGGACGTGCATATTTAATTTGTTCTGTAGGTTTGGGAAATTCTCATTTGTCATTTTTTAAAATAGGACTCTACTCTTATTTCTTTTTGTTCCCCTTTAGGGAGTCTGATCATTCATAGGTTCCTCTTCTAATTGAGTCTGATATTTCTCATAGAGTTTCATTATTTTTCCTCTGCCTGATTTACACTTCTAAATGTGTTATTTGCTCATTTGAGTCTTCTGCTGAAATTCTTTCTTCTGCCATTTTTATTCTATTTAATGCACTTTCTAAGTTTGTCTGCATTTCATTTAGAATCTCTTTTTTTATCATTTTATAAATTTTCAATTTCTTTAGTGAAGAACTGTCTATTTCTGAACGTCCTTTCTGAGATCTTATGTCTGCCTGTCTACCTTTGACTAACCTTCTAATATTTTCATTTAACATTTTTAACATTGTTGTTTTGAAATTGTTGTCCAATAGTTTCTCTATTTTTCTCCTTTATATTTGTCCCAGAACTTCTTCCCTTCTCATTTTGTTTTTCCATCTTGTGTTGAGATGTTCCTTGCTTCCTAGGCATGTGCATTACTAATAGCTATTTCTGCATGTGTATGTGGTTGGGGTACTGGGGGTTTATTCTTAGTTTATCTTCAAGTGGGGTAGACATAGGAAGGGTGTCTAGGGCTTTAATACTTGATCTTGATTTCAGGAGTGATGTTCGTCACCTCTGCCTCCTACTTTTTTTCCACAGTAATCTGCTCTGTGCATAGGTTATCTTCACTTCCACCTCCCCACTGTTCCTTTCTTCCAAGAATTGTGATCTGTGAATTTTAGGTGTCCCAGTGGGGAGGGCAATATCCAGATCTCTAAGCTCACACTTTAGGAATAATTTGCTCTTGGCTCAAAGGCAGCACTGTATGTGTGTAGTGGGCACATATGCCTCCCTAACACTATTGCTGCCCAAAATGGCTATGGCTGCTCCACCCTTGCCTCAGCTGCTGCCATTTCAGGTATGGGAAGTTGAGTTACCCTTGGTTTGCCTCCCCTGAGCATTTGTGAGTTTGCTCTAAAGTTCTGCTTTTGGTGTAGAGCTTTTTATGGAGTCTGACCTGGCTCCACCTGGCTTTTCTTTGATCTCTTCTGGCATGAGGGAAGGGCAGGAGCTCTTAGTGGGCACACTGCCCCAATTTTTGGCTTTCCAGTTTCCATGGTCAGAGTCTGCTCAATTCCCACTATGCTGTGTTGGATCCAGGCCCACTCTTGTGTGAGGAAAATTCCTACAAGGAATTTCACGTTGTCCTGGGTATGGAAGTCCACATGTCCCTTGGCATGGAAGTCTACCCTCAGCGTAGACATGGCCCCCCTTGTCTCCTCCTATTTTTTTCTCTCAGCTGCCACCAACCTTAGTTGTTGACTCTCTGAGACTGGCCTGGGGCTATATAGCTGGTTGGAAGCATCTGGACTTTTCTAGGACCACATGTCAGTCTTTCGCATCATTGTTTTCAAGGGAGAGGGTGATTCCAGCCTATTTATTCCACCATGTTGTAGGCAGAGTCTGCACATTGTAAAATGAAACAGTGTTGTATACCACATCTTATAAAAAAAGAGAAAACTTAGTCCTTTTTACAAGAGGTTTAAGGAGACCCACATTATTATCCTTAACTACTCATAGGATTAGCACATGGAAAAGAAAAGGCTACTTATGTATTGTTCCAGAATAAAGACTTTGAGTTTGTAGTCTCAAGTTAAATTATTAGAAAGAAGTTTACAGTAATTATAGTTGCCACTCCCATCAGCTCCTAAAGCTCTACTAATTTTCTAGTTAATACCATAAAAACACTGTTATTTGAGAACTATTGTTTCATTTACTCGTCAAGGCAGTCATATAAGGGAAAGTAGCCTTGATCAACGTCCCTCTACTCCCCCAAAGGAATAGTAAAGAAGAAGGAATGGGTGTGTGGTTTACAAGAACAAGTTGTCAGGGGGTGTGATCCTTCTCTGCACAAGTTTCTTTTGGACATACCTGTTGACAACTTAAAGCACCTAGAAGTCATGATTTATCTCTTTGGCAATTTATTTAGCTAATTTTAAGGAAAATTTAATTATTTAGTCCAACAGCTATTTAAAAACAATTATTTTAAAACTATGCCATGCACACTGTTTCTTTATATCTACATGATAAGTTAGAATGCTGTTGAGAGACATTTCTAAGATGATATTTAAGTTTATGTATAATGTTCATGTGTGTTGTATTGTCTGAAAACTAAGAATGTATCTTTTGACAGTGACATGTTCTGATATTGTTATAGATTTTATAGGGAACTGAGTACTAAAGTGACAGTTTTATTGAGAGTTTAATATCTCATGCTTTTCAGAGCTATTTAACATATTAAGAAAACTCTGGGGGCCTCCCTGGTGGCGCAATGGGTTAAGTGCAGCGCTGTGGAGCTGTCAGTGGCTGGACGTGAGTTCAATGCCAGGCCCAGGAGATTCCCACATGGCGCAGCAGACCTCTCCTGCCTCGCCCACTGCTCCCCTCAACAGTGTATTTCAGTCAGTCTGCCTGTTCTGCTCCCTTCTCTGTCTCTGGTGAATCTTCTCACCAGCCCATACCTTTGGCCTGCACCCCAGCTCATATGCATAAATAAATAAATCTTAAAAAAAAAAAAGAAAATCCTGGGCATTTAGGAGGCTCTGAAGTATTTCAGGTGAAACCGCTAAGTCACTCTAAGAAAACAGTAACAAGTTTACCTTGAGTGTGTGGCGAGCATGTGGGATATGGGAGTATTATGAGAAAGGCTATGATTTAAAGTGAGTGACTTTTCTACCAATATTTGGAGCCATAATGAAGTGCTGTTTCCTTCAGTGATATACTGTGGTGATGTGACAGAAAGAAACTGAAGGAAGCTGGCCATGAATGAAAACTGCTGTAGGATACAGACACAGAAGGAAGAACACATGTCTTCATTTTATTTATGTTGTGGGTGTTTATTCTTAGAGCTTGATGTCATTGTGAAACAGGGCAAACTTTGGGGTCGGGTGATCAGGGATAATGTAGTTGGTGAGTCCTAACCCACACACTTAAGAATGTAAGACACACAGAGAGAAACTACAATAAAAGCATTTATTTACATAGAGACTGAGAAAGGGGGAACTGAGAGAAATATATAGGATGGCACATGGTTTGTTGTAACGTGTCCTACCCAGATAGCTTCAGCTGAGCAGAGGCCAGAGTATACCTGGAGCTGCAGGTGGAGAAGAGGCTGTCTCTCTGCAGAGATGGGAGCCTAACAGAAATGGAAGCCAGGAACACCATATGGAGGAAAATGATTGGCCAGTTTCTTTTTTTAAGTCCCCATGGTAGCAGTGCTCTGGCCCTGGTCCCAGCATTCTTCATTCGGGAAGCCTGGGTTTGGAGTGAAGAACCTCACTTTCTCACTGAGCTGCAGGTTCCTATCAGCATATTTTTGGCAGGGGCTTGTGGGGAGGGTGAATCTAGGTGCCACAGCAGCAATGCTTCCATGGCCCAGTGGGGCCAGGGGTATGACTATCAGGGCAGAAGGTTGCTCCAAGTCAGGGTGGCAGTGCGCAGTAGCTACTGTGGCCCCACTGAACTAGCTCAGAGGTGGTTCCTTCAAAATCTGAAATTTTGGGGGCTGCATCTAGGATAATACTTCTTACTCCCCGATATTGAGGCTCTACAGAAACTAATCCCATTTTCAGCTTCATCTATTTCTAAGCTCTGGAACATCCCTCAGTCTTTTTAATCCCTTTACCCTATTTGTAAAATGGCTGTTGGAGTATGGAGGAATTAGGGACCAACATAGAAACATATGTCTCAGGACCATGCATGGAGTGGACTTTGAAAATAAATATTTTTGTTTCTTTTGCTTGCTTTATTTCTACATAGAGCCCTTCAGCTTTCCATATTCTTATAATTCTTTGATATTTTGCAACAACAACTGTGTATCACTCCTGCTTTCCTAAGGAGAATGGGGGCAAAGGAATAAATCGGGTATGCTCCTTTGTGGGATTAGGCTCTGGGGACAGTGACTGACTTTCTAAGACCACAGAATTGGCCAAGCTCAAGGTCTGTCCCTGTCCCTAGCTCTTTTCCATGGAGCCCTCTAAAAATCCAGAAAACATGCTTTATCTTTAGAAAATACTGGGGCTTTTATGCAGTAAAGTATGTTTTTGTTCACTAGGTTAGGGGAAATGGCCAGGTCCACAAAACCACATTTGTAATTTAGTCTTTATACAAGTAAATCTTATAGTAACATACACATGAATTTTGATTTTCCTTTCAGATATGCTACTCTTCCATGGATGTACTTGATGTCCAGAATCTTCTCCAGTTCAGATGTGGCTTTCATCTCCTACATCTCCATGAATTTCATCTTTGGCCTCTGCACCATGCTAATGACCATCATGCCTCGACTCCTAGCCATTATCTCTAAAGCTCAGGTCAGTGGGTTCCAGTGTCCCCTATCTGTGGTACCCTGGAAAGAGAGAATGTTCTCGCATGCCTAGTCTATTGCTTTTCCAATGGGAATTAAAGAGAAACGTATTAGTTCCCATCATCTTTAACCTTCAGAGAGAGAAATTGACTCTAATTTTCAACAGCTGTGCCACTATAAGAGCTATGCCCAGACTAGCAACAACTTACAAAAGATGTGCAGTTTTTTCCATTTCTTCTTTGAGGGCAGACCTGACCATTATACTCACTGCCCCATTGCTGTTTGCTGATGAGTCATTGATTTATGGTTAGAAGAGTAAATGTGTGCATGAAATGCATGCTGTGGCAGAATAGAGATTAGACATTTCTCTCTTTAGGATCAGATGCTATAAGGTCATGGCTCTGTGGGATCCAATGTTACAGGGTAGGATTGGCTACCCTGAAGCTAATTTCACTCTCAGACCACAAGTCTGCATTATTGGGGGCAGTTTTATCCTCTTCCCTGTTACCCCTTGAAGATATTTAGTTTTACTACTTTCAAAGTGTTGGAGCAAAGGGTTGCCCTAACATTGGATTCTGTGGACAAGGAACATTTCTCCAGATGAAGGAAATGTCTTTCACAAGGAACCACTCTCCAATAGGCCCTTCACATTAGCAAGTCACAGAGATTATCATCCCCAGCAGGTGTTTAAGCCAAGGTGGAGCCAAGTCTGCTGACATATCCTACTTTGTACCTTCCATGCTTCTTCCCCCTGTCTCCTCCATGAGAACTGACTCCTGACCTCTGCAGCTTTAACCCATCAATCACTCACCTTAATTCCCCTTTCATACCTCTGGGAATAGGCTTCAGAGTTTATACTTTATTCTGTCTACTATTTTAGTCCTTTCCACTCCTGCATTCTTTTCTCAGGTCTGACTACATGTTTCCTTGTTGTTTGCCTGAACCCTGATTCCTCCAGAGTTTCAGGTGTTTGAGTGACTTATGGACTGAGTCTATAACTTAGAAGAGTCCTGCCTTCCTAGTTTTGGAAAATACGATGCTGTTCTCATCTCAAATGAGTCAGGATGGACCCTGCTTAGTTGGGATAGGATCATGTTCTCACAATTAGACTTTGAGAGACTCCCCAGTGATGGCTAATTTTTCTCTTGGTTGTTGTGCCTCATGTTTGTATGAAAGCAATGAAATATGTAAACATGCATTCCATGAAGTAAACAGTCTAATGTGGTGATTTGCACATATATGTTCACACTGATTTATATAGATGTGTCTATCCTTTAAACAGCTAACTTGAAGAACAGTTAATGACCCTTAGCATGAGAATATTAAAATTAGCCAGCATGATGGCCTTCTAGTGGGGCATAGAACACCAGGACATCAGTCATGAATTAAGATGAGAAGGAACAGAGACTTAATGTAGATACTCTATAAGTGAGAAATGCAAAGCAACTGTCTGCTCTAAGAATGAGGTCAGAGAAGGAATTTTTTTGCCCAATTTTTATTTTTTTAATTATTCTTTAGCTTTTTTAATTTTACATCATTTTTCATTTGTTTTACAATGATTGTTTTCTTTTCTCAAGTGTAGACCACAAAGAATTTCCACCACCAATTCACCTCTGCACCGTCACCATAGTCCCTTTTGCTCTTCCCACTCTCTTTTTGACCCCCCCTTCCCTGCAGAATGTCTCTGAATTATAATTGTTAATTTTTGTTTTGTTTCACTGTGTTTTTAGTGATATTGTTTCTTATTTTTTTCCTTGATGCCTTATTTGGTTCCCTTATATTCCTCCTATAAGTGAAACGATCCGATATTTTTCTTTCTCCTTCTGGCTTATTTCACTGAGCATAATCCCGTCTAGTTCCATCCATGTTGCTGCAAATGACATTAGTTTATCTTTTTTAATTGCTGAATAGTATTCCATTGTGTATTTATACTACATATTCTTGATCTAGTCGTTTATTTTGGGGCATTTGGGTTAATTCCAAGTCTCACCTATTATAAATAGTGCTGCAGTAAACATAGGGGTGCAAGTATTCTTTTGGATTGACGATTTTGTGTCCTTTGGGTAGTTCCCTGGGAGAGGAATTGCTGGGTCATATGGAGCCCCATTTTTAGCAGTCTGAGAAACCTCCACACAACCTTCCATAGTGATTGGACCAGTTTGCATTCCCACCAGCCCTGTAGGAGAGTTCCTTTTTTGCCACATCCTCACCAGCATTTGTTGTTGCTAATTTTTTTACTATGTGCCATTCTTTCTGGATTAAGGTGGTATCGCATTGTGGTTTTGATTTGCATTTCCCTGATTATGAAGGATGTTGAACATTTTTTTCATATGCCTATTGGCCATTTGCATCTCCTCTTTGGAGAAATGTCTTTTAAGTTCTTCTGCCCATTTTTTGACTGAATAGTTTGCTTTGTTTTTGTTGAGTTTTGTGAGTTCTTTGTATATCTTTGTGACTAGTCCTTTATCAGTTGCATGGAGTGCAAAATTTTTCTTCCAGTCTTAGGGTGTCTCTTTGTTTAGGTTAATGTCTCTTTTGCTGTACAGAAGATTTTTAATTTGATGGAATCCCATCTGTTTCTTTTTTCTTAATTTTCTTTGATTTGGGGGATAAGTCTTTAAAGATGTTACTGAGATATATGTCATGTAGTGTTTTACCTATATTTTCTTCTATGTATTTAATGGTTTCTGGTCTTATGTTCAGTTCTTTTATCCATTTTGAGTTGATTTTTGTGCATGGTGTGAGGTTGTGGTCTAGTTTCATTCTTTGCTTGTGGTGGTCGTTTTATCAGCACCATTTATTGAACAAACTGTCCTTCACTCACTGCATATTCTTTGCTCCTTTGTCAAAAATTAGTAGTCCATGTATGTGTAGCTTTATTTCTGGGCTTTCTATTCAGTTCCATTGGTCTGTGTGTCTGTTTTTGTTCCAGTACCATGCAGAGAAGGAAGATAAGAGTTGAACATTTAGATCTAAAGAGAAGTAGCCAGGAATCTTTATATCCATGAGTTTGGTGGGAATATGTCTTTTACCTCCAACTATAAACAACAATTTGCTTACCTGGAGAGAAAGGAACAACAAAAAGTTGCTTGCAGAAAAGTGGGTCAAACAATTTTTAACAAATAATAAAAAGCTTTTTATTGTTTTTGCTAAGGTCTTCCTTTTCGTTTGCTCTTTATTTTGATATTGTTTAAGAAACTCAGTCTGATAAGTGGGTGATTTCAGCTATTCATTTGTAAGTAATGAAACAATGATTTTTTTAATGGAATAAATGGGGTAAACAAAGATGACTAGATTCTTCCATCAATTTCTTAGAAATTATTATAATCAAAATTACCCATTGTGTATGTATACAAATCCTAATGCTCATATGAGCATTATAACTTTATAACATCATAATGCCTGTGCTAATTTTTGTGGAATATATAGTTTGTATTCTAACTCAAATCTGAAACATTTGTCATGCTCATGGTGAGGCTTCAACTATGGGGATGTAGGTAGAGGAAAAACTTATCATTTAGTAATTTATTTCTCTGTATATTTCATCCATTTCCACATATACTGTATCAGACACTTCTGAATTGTTTTTCCATGAATTTATGTAGCTGTACCCTCTCATATGCTGGATTATTTAATTCAAAGTTATTAAATGTGACCAGCTTTGTTCATACTTAAGTCAGATCTAAATTCATCATCTTCAGTATTGATAGCTCATTAGTTTTCAGCACATGATTTAAAAACTGTACTATTCTACCATTTCTCTTTTCTAACTAGTAAAATAATTTTTTTCATGTACGTTACCTGATCCAGGGACATAGTTTTATGTAAAGTGGGATTAATTAGCCCCTTTTGGACTGATTGAAATCTATAAATAATGGTAGTCAATACAAGAACTGAGGAAATGTTAAAAGAAGCTTTCATGTTTTTCCTGTCTCTATGCAAATGAAAATAAATCACAGTGTAATAAGAAATTGCCCTGTGACTTTATTGAATTTTGCTATTGATTCCAAATCACATAATTTAATATATTTACACTAGTCAGGATGTAAGTTTGCATTTCAGGAGAAAACTGGATGTTATATGCCATGAAATTCATAAATGAAAGTTTTGCGAATTTGTTCTTTAATATTTATGACATGACATATACATTGTTGTGTATTACAGTGTGTGCATTGTGATTTTGATCCCTTATCAAATATTGAGTTTGTCCAAAAGGAGGGAAAGACTATAAAATGTGGGTTGAATTCTCCATCATATTCCTGTGACTTTGTTTAGCAGTTGTAGTTAAAGTGGTTTTTCTGGGTTAAATAATTTAAAATGCTGCACTGAATCTAGAGAACCATAAACAATATTTGTGTTTCAGTGAATTTTTTTCCAAAGGCAGCATTTCTTGGTGGAAAGACCTTATTCTTTGGATGAGAAAGATCAGGATCAAGTCGTGGCCCAATTGCACTGTGGCTTGGGCCATTAATCAGCCTCTTGAGACTTTGTTTCCTCATTGGTAACTGAGTTTATTCCTCAGTACTTTGTTCGTTTATGTATAGAATGAAATGCGATTGAATTCCAGTTCAATCAAACTGGAAGCCTAAAATGCTATACAGACAGTAGATGATGATTAACGTAATAAATTGGGGCCTCCCTGGTGGCGCAGCGGTTAGGCGCTGCACTGCGCCAGCCGAGGACAGACCTCTCCTGCCTCGCCCACTGCTCCCCTCAGCAGTGTATTTCTGATCTGCCTGTTCTGCTCCCCACTCTGTTTCTGGTGAACCTTCTCGCCATCCCATGCCTCTGGCCTGTACCCCAGCTTAAATAAATAAATCTTAAAAAAAAATTGTAATAAATTTAATCTCATAATATAAAGCAAATATTTAAAAAAACAAAGATAATAAACTTTATAGGTATTGAATTTATAGGTATATATACTCAATATAAAAGTTATTTATTCAAACTATAGTCTGTCATATAATTTTTTTTACATATTTCTTACTCTTTATTTTTAAAGTGGATGGAGCACACGTTTTAAATGTCACTGTGACAAAAACTAAAATACTACTTATTTGTATGAGATGCTGCACAAGAGTCAGAAGACCTGGGTTCGACTGGTCTGCCACCAACTAGCAGAGTGACCTCAGACTCTTCATTTGACTTTTCATTTTTTAAATTTTTTTACTGTTTTTTTTTATTTTCTCTGCAATTACATACTGTTTGATCTTTTACCATTTCTTCCTTAGTCATCCTTGTGCTTATAATACCACTTCATTCGATATGTTTAATAATGACAATTACATGCATTAACATTTCCTACGTATGAACTAGACATTTTGCATGTCATTTTAATGCTCATAGTCATAGCTCCTAATGCTATCCACCCATTCAAAGACTAATGCTATGCTGTGGTTATTAATATTACCCATATATCTGAATTATCTTCAGCTGCTATAACAAAATGCCACAGAATGGGCAACCTGAACAGCAAACCTTTACTTAGCAAGTTCAGGAGACGGCGAACCTCAGAGCAAGGTATCAATTTATTCTGCTCTTGGTGAAGCCTCTCTTCATGGATTGCAGATGTCTGCCTTTCTGCTGTGTCCTCACATGGCCAAGAGAGGAATCTCTAATCTCTCTTCCTTTTTATGTAAAGGTAATTATCCCATTCTGGGGGCTTCAACCCTAGGGCCACAACAAAATCTTATCACCCCCCTAATTCACATCTTTTAACCCTATCATATTCACGGTTAGGGTTTCAACACGTGATTTTTTTTGGGGGGGGCACACATTATCAGTCTGTAACATTTTATCTCTGGTTTATATCCTTATCCTTCTCACATGAAACATACATTCATTACCTCCAACAGTCCTATAAATGTTAGATTATTTTCACATCATCTCTGATGTCTAAATGCCATCTGAATCCGGTATGGGAGGGACATGAATGAAGTAGGATTCCTCCTAAACCAGAATTCCTCTCCACTTGTGAACTTAAGAAAACAGGCAAGTTTTCTGCTTCCAAAATATAAAATGGGACAGACTTAACACAAGCTTAGGATAGACATCTTCATTTCAAAAGGGAAAAATATGGAAAGAAAGAAAGAGCTATGGGGGACTAAGCAAATCGAAAACTAATCAAAGCAAAGCCACTTAATCTTAATACTCCAGAACAATTCCCTTTAGTCTGTTGGCTGTCTGGGAGTAATACTGAGTGACTGAGATGGGGGACTGAGAACCCAGAACCAGTAAGGAGAAATGGAAGTTGTATATACCTTTTAATTTATTTCTTTTATCTTTCTTTCACTGTTACAGAATTTACAGAGTATCTATGATGTTCTTAAATGGGTCTTTACCATTTTTCCTCAATTTTGCCTGGGTCAAGGGCTGATAGAACTCTGTTATAATCAGATCAAATATGACCTGACTCACAACTTTGGCATTGATTCCTATGTGAGCCCCTTTGAGATGAACTTCCTGGGCTGGATCTTTGTGCAGCTGGCCTCTCAAGGCACCATTCTTCTTCTCTTGAGGATTCTACTGCACTGGGACCTTCTGCAGTGGACAAGGTATGTTCTGTAAGACTCATGCTGGAAGGGCACTGACTTTTAAGAGGGAGAGAAAAGTCCATCCTAAAAGAGGCAATATAAGAAATGTTCGATAAGTGTTATAGATCATTCTAAGGAGTTAAGATTATATGTTTCTTTTTGGTTGGTGTGAAACACTATCATTAAGAAAAATGTGGAAGTCCTTCCTGGTGGTGCAGCGGTTAAGCGCTGTGCTGTGGAGCTGTCGGCAGCAACGACAAAAGTTTGACGCCTGGCCAGGGAGATTCCCACATGGTGGGGCAGACTTCTGCTGCTCCCCTCAGCAGTGTGTTTCCTTTGACCTCCCTGTTCTGCTCCCCACTCTGTCTCTCGTGAACCCTCTTGCTGCCCCACGCCTCTGGCATGTACCCCAGCTTGTATGCATAAATAAATAAATCTTTTAAAAAATGTTGAAAATAAGGTGCCAAGCTATACATTGATCACACCAGTTATTTATTTTTTCCATTTGAAATCACTCAATTTCCCTCTTACTTTGTAGCACCTAGTGTGAATTAAGTTGATTTCACAGCATAATTTATTTTTATGGCTAAATGCCATTAACTCCTAGAATCAGGAACATATGGAAAGTGAGTGCTGATAATCACTTTAGTAGGTATCTCTGCAGATATGTGTATTTCTATATAGCTCACATATAAATATTATATATATTGTAATTTGTTTGTATGTCTATATTTGTTGGTAATATAATACAGTATATCTATATATATACACATACCCCTACTATTCTGATTAGGAATTAAGATGGCAGAGTAAAGATATATAAAATATTGCCACAAATGTCATAAGAACCATGGGGACTAGAATGGTGTAAGAAAAAAATAGTTTTTTTTTAAATTGGGGTTATATCAAAAACATATTGTCAGATAACATATTTTAATTAAATAAGTAAGCAATGTTCTCTCCTGTTCTATAACCTTTGTGCCCTGAATCTGTTGACATGTTCTAAGTGCTACATGTTTCTCTCTAGTTTAACTGAAAAAAAAGGAGTCCTTCATAGAGAAATGACTAATTTTGTCAATGTAATTATGTCATTAGAGAGTGCTAACAAATGTAGATACACTATTAATATTTGCTAGTTGTCCCCTTATATAATTATCCCCTTTCTGTCATCCCATAACATACTGCCTTCATAATTCCTTTTAACCTGCTGAAGAAGAGAACCCATTTGAATACAAACCCTTGTGTTCAAGTTCTTTTCAGTGCACACCATTACTTTGGAATGTTGCTTTCCAGTGTATAACTGAGGTTGGACTATAATTTGGAGTACATTTCAAACACAATTGGTTTTGTAATAGACCCTCACTAGTTTAATCTATTTTAAAATCTATAAAGTTGAATCCCCTCTGACAGATTTCAGCTGTTTTTTGTCTCCCATAGCATCAAGAATATATTCTTTAAGAGAAGATTTGACTTCGTAGAGTATCAGATAAATCACATTTTTGAATCATGTCTTTGTTACCCATAGTTATAATTAAAAATTTTTGTTCTTTGTGCCTCCCTGGTGGCACAGTGGTTAAACACTGCACTGTGGAGCTGTCGGCAGCGGTGACACAAGTTCGACGCCTGGCTGGGGAGATTCCCACATGGCGTGGCAGACCTCTCCTGCCTCGCCCGCTGCTCCCCTCAGCAGTGTATTTCCGTTAATCTGCATATTCTGCTCCCCACTCTGACTCTGGTGAACCCTAATGCCACCCCACGCCTCTGGCCTATACTACAGCTTGTATGCATGAATAAATAAATCTTTAAAAATATAGTTCTTTATCAGTGTGAAAGTTACAGATCGCAAAAACTTAATTTAATTTAGACATTAGTTGCCTGCCATTACCTTATGTATTGACTGTTATGGTGATTGTCTGACCAAATTAATGTTTTCAAGTCCAGTCTGAAAGATAAAGTTGAAATTCTTAGTTAGACCCCCTTAAGTCTAGCATCTTATGCTCTGTGACATTCTCTTGGATCTTCCCTCCACCCTTAGAGATGCTGTTGCCTCTGATAACCTGGCTTGTCTGGCCTCTGCGTAGGTTGACTTTTATTTCTCCTGTCACCCTCTCAGATCAGGGTTGGTGCCTTCTCATTGTGCCTGTCTTTCTCTATCAGAGTCATCAGTGTCATTTTATTGTATTTATGTTACTCGTCTCTGCTTGACTATAAGATTCTGCATGCAGGAAATATTTTTTCATCATAATTAAATTTATTTTCTTACATTATTGTTAATTTTTGGACAGTATTAAGTGCAGTCCCTGAAGTTCTTTCATCACCATAGCGCCTATGATCCATCACCACAGTCCTTTGTGCTCTTCCCTTCTCTGTTTTGATCCCTTTTCTATCCCTTCACCTGCTGCATGCAGGAAATATTTTATACCTGTCATAGTTGAATGTTGGAATTGAAGAGAAAGACCTGTGTCTGGGACGGACCATCTCTTTTCCTTTCCTGACTAAACAGTGTGTCCACGAACAGCCCCTGATGCTGGTATGAGTTCAAATGAGTGAGCCCACTTCTTTGTTCTCCTTGCCTTCCCTGAAGTGACTCCTGCCCTGCCATTGGCTGCTGGTCATCTTCTGAGTATCTACCACTCCAGTGAAGCTGAGTTATAACCAAAAAAAGTTAAGCTTGCCGGGTTTAGGGAAGTTCTTTCCTATTTTCTCTCCATCCGGGAACTGGACTTGCCTGTTTGTACACTGAGCACTGGCTGGTCATAACAGTCGCATCACCCAGGACAGCAGTTTTCTTCTGATATTAGCTATGCTATCTCTCTGAAAAGTTCTGCTCTACCTATTGACAATCAGGATTCTTTTTCTGTAATATAGATGCTATATTTTTGAGATGTCAGTTGGAAGATGGTGTTGTGGCACATTTCTGAATGCAGAGGAGGCTAACAAGAAGTCACCTGAGTCAGTTGACTCCCACCCACTAGAATGACTTGACATTTAAACATGTTCGCACATCAAGTCTCCCAGAGCTCTGAGATCATAAGTTCCAGGGATGATATCTTGGGAATATTTATAACTCTTCACAAGTCACCTTAATGAAGACAGGGTCAGAGAGCTGATGTGGGTAACTTGGGGATGGATCTTAGAAATAGGAAGGGATAAAGGTGGCACATTTCCTATTAAAGTAAGGAAATACCTCTGAGTACCAGTCAGGCTGAATGGTCACGGAACATGCCTTCCAGTGGATAAGCCAAAGATAACCATCAAACAGAAAATACAAAATTTGGTGAATGTTTACAAAAGGAACACACCTGTTTTACTTTTTCCTGAACTGAGTACTTCAGCATCTCAAACCCCATTCCAGACAGCAGCTACCCTATAGGTGATCACTGTTCTTATTTTTATCTACATGATATCTACACTATTTGTAATCTTATGTAAGTGATATATAACATAAGCTCCTGAGTATCTAGCTATGTGTTCTCATAATTAATGTTGTATTGTTGAATAAATACATATTTGTCCAGGAGAAGGACCCGGAGGCTGACAATGGATATTTTACTACATTTTCAATATTTTTTTATTTTAAAATAATTTAAAACTCACCTGAGATTGCAAAATTAGTCCAGAGAGTTTCTATGTAACCTTTACCCAGTTTCCCCATTGATAATATATCACATTTACTATTACACTAACAAAGCCAGGAAATCAGAGTTAGTAGAACACGAGCTCAGTGGTATGTGCCTATTTTATTATTAAAATGCTAGCATAGAAAAAATAAAGTGAAATGCTAACATATTGGAGCATACAGAGAAATTGAAATTTATTTGAAAGTTAAAATGCACCAGATTGAAAATCATAAGGAAGATTGAAAATTATCTCAGACTTAAAGTAAATTAGACTTGAAAATTAAATTTGTATTCATCTGACAAATATTTACAGATTATATGTACAAGGCATTGTGCAAAGCGCGTGCTAGTGCTATATAATCCAACATATACTTTGTAACTATCACATTTGGGTACTTTTATATACAGTCCACTTTATTAAATGATCTGTTCACTAAAGATGCTTAAACAAGTTGATTCCTTATGATATATTCATGATATATTCTTTTTACATTTATCATATAAGTCTAGCATGATTCCTGATTCATAAAATTGAAAAGTAGCTGTAACTTTCTGTCACTCCACTTGTTTTTGGACACATGTGCATTTCCTTTCTGTAAGGAGAAACAGTAACTTTTGCTGAATACCAGAACTCGAATGCGTAGGTTGGAAATGATTCCAATGATTCCTTACTTTTTTTGTAATGTCAGGTCACTGAACTTTCTCTCTCTAAACCTTGTCCATCCTGTTTCCCAGGTGTGAATTAACTCTGACTTTATCATCACAGGCGTCACTCTGCCCTCCAAGGAACTGTCACAGCTGCTAAGGACATAGATGTTGAAAAAGAGCAAATGAGGGTGTTGAAAGGAAGAACTGACAGAGATATCCTTGTGTTATGCAACCTGAGCAAAAGCTATGGAGGCTTCTTCAAGAAGACCACTGCTGTGCAAGACATTAGTTTGGGCATACCAAGAGGGGAGGTAAGGAAGTTTAGATATTTATCTTTTTCTGTTGCAAACCTGTGTGACCTTACTTGTTGATCTTCTTGTGTTATTCTCAGAATGTCTGTATCAGAATTGCCTTCTAATTTCGGGAATGTCTGTCAATCAGTAGAAGCAGAAAATAAGTAAAAAGTCAAACAGCTCTTTCTCAAATTCAGATTTTGTTATCTGATTGATGGGGTTCATTTTGTTTCATTATTTTCAAAATTTGATGTGATGGGAAGTTTTAATTATTGCCTAGACTTTGTGATTGCTTTTTATTGAGTGCAAATATTTTGTGAATCCAATTAATTAAGGAAAGCACTTCTAACTCTTACTTGGACTTCAATACTCTTTAAGTGGCCAATTAAGACTGCCCATAAAATGCTACTCTGGGATTGTGCTACTCACATGCCATGGCAAGAGCTCAGGATTTCTTTTCATGGATATGTATTAATTCTAGTAGAAATGTTTAATCAGAACTGACAGACATAATATAAATTATTCTGATTTGTGCTTAATGCATAAAGAAAAATAACTTCTAGAAATGATTACTTTTAACTAACTGTTAAAGATCAGAGAACACTTGCAATCATGTAGTTTCAAGTTCTGAAGAAATTCAAGCCAGGATGTTGCCTTGTCTGATTGAAATGCACAGTCCGGACTTCCCTGGTAGCGCAGATGTTGAGCGCTGTGCTGTGGAGCTTTCGGAAGCGTGGGATGCAAGTTCGACACCTGGCCAAGGAGAATCCCACATGGCGCGGCAGACCTCTCCTGCCTCGCCCGCTGCTCCCCTCAGCAGTGTACTTCTGATCTGCCTGTTCTGCTCCCCACTCTGTCTCTGGTGAACCCTCTCACTGCCCCACGCCTCTGACCTGTACCCCAGCTTGTATGTATAAATAAATGAATCTTAAAAAAAAAAAGAAATGCACAATCTGCTTCACTGTAAGTAAAGAGCTGGCCTTCAGATATGGGTTTTCTAAATTGATCGGGAAATATCTCTCAGCCCTGCACTGTAGTTGGTTATCAAATAGAACAAAGCATTAAGAAAACATATTTGAGACTACTGTTTGCTGCTCAATTCTAAAACAGGCTGCACAAACCTTGCCATTATATTGAACTATTTTTTTTACCCTTGCTAAAAAAAAGCAACTTTAATTTTTTGCTATTACTTGCTGCTGCCAAAGACACCAAGTCAGTAGTCAGAGGTATACACAGCCCCAGTAAGACCATGCCTGGTCCAATGTGGGTGGAAGGGGCTATGCCTAGTGTATAAACTACAGCAGCTCCTGAAGACACCAAGGCAGCTGTCAAAGTGCCCCAAGGAAGCAGCTCCCAAGGTAGCAGCTGCTTCCTATGATACCCTAGGACCAACCCTTGTCCAAGGGATGGAAAGAGACATTTCCTGCAGAAGCGACACTAAAACAGGGGGACCTTGAGCAAAAAATAAAAATGGGGAGGCAAAAACTATAACAAATGGCAACATGAGTCCCCAGGGTAATACTGTACCACAGTAGGAGAAGAAATCTCCAGAACCCAGTCACAAAAACATGGGAGATCTGTTCTTCCTATCAGAATTAAAAATTGTCATAATAGGGCCTCTTTGGTGGGGCAGCGGTTAATCACTGCACTGTGGAGCTGTCGGCAGCAGTGACGCCGGTTCAATGCCCAGCTGAGGAGATTCTCACATGGCGAGGCAGACCTTTCCTGCCTCAGCCACTACTCCCCTCAGCGGTGCATTTCGGTCTATCTGCCTGTTCTGCTCCCCACTCTGTCTCTGGTGAACCTTCTTGCCACCCCATGCCTCTGGCCTGTAACCCAGCATTGTATGCATAAATAAATAAATTGCCATAATAAAGAATTTCAAAGAAATTCAAAGAAATGGAAGAAAATTCAGAAAAATGAGTAATGAGAAAATAAAATCAAACAGAAATAAAATAAATGAACACAAGTTTGAGACTGAAGGCTTAAATAAGAAGACAATTGAGAATCAGGTTATAAAAAAAGAGCAGCAGAGGAGGTGGAAAATGCAGGAGAAAGCTATTGAAGTAGAATAGACCAAATGGAAGGATAAATCACTGTACTTGAATATGTGAATGAACATAGTATATGTGTAGAAAAGGAAAGAGAGAAGCAAAGTTAAACAAATGAAGAAACTCCCTAAGAAATATACAACACCAAGGGAAAGGAGATACAAAGGGGGGCCTCCCTGGTGGCCTACAGGTTAAGTCTCAGCACTATCCTGCTGTGGCCTGAGTTTGATGGTGCAGCAGACCTCTCCTCTCTCACCTGCTGTTCACCTTAGCAATATATGTCAGTAGATTCAACTGTTCTGCTCCCCACTCTGTCTCTCATGAATCCTCTCACCTGCCCACCAGCACCTCTGGCCTACACCCCAGTTTTTTTTTCACAAACATAAATAATTTTTTTTAATGGAGAGTGGGCATACAAGAGAAGGAAGGGGGGGCTGAAAAGAAAATGTATTTTAAAAAACAGTAGAGAAAAACTTACCAAATCCAGAGAAGTCATTGAATATACAAGTCTAGGAAGCTAAAAGAACCTCCTGGTAACATGATATATATTACTGCAACTTGGTATATATTACTGTAACTTCCAGGAGTTTAAGGCAAAGAAATAATACTGATGCTAGCAAGAGGGAAAAATCAGATCACCTATAAGAGAACCCTGATCACTCTAACACTGAACATCTCTGAAGAAACACTATGGGTAAGGAGAGAATGGAATAATGTGCTTCAAATACTTGAAGATAAAAGTTGCTAGACAAGAATAATTTATCCTGTAAGGCACTTCTTTAGATGTGATAGACAAGTAAAGAACTTTGTAGACAAAGAGAAATTGAAGGAGTTAACAAATACTAGATTCAACCCCCCATCCCCAAGAAATATTGAAAGGAGCTGTCATATCTAATCTGAAGAGAGGAATGTACACTAAGTATTGAAAAAGGAAAGAGAACTACAAAGATTAAGGATAAAATAAGATTCAAATATCTAGGAATAAATCTAACAAAAGACATAAAGGACTTATACAAAGAAAACTACAAAACTCTGTTGAAAGAAATAGAAGAAGACACAAGAAGATGGAAAGGCATCCCCTGCTCATGGATTGGAAGGATTAACATTATCAAAACGGCAATCCTACCAAAAGCAATTTACAGATTCAATGCTATTCCAATA
>PVIJ01020514.1:0-12661 GCA_004024925.1 Scalopus aquaticus | reverse complement strand
ACTGGGTCATATGGGAGCTTCATGTTTAGGAATTTGAGGAATCGCCATACAGCTTTCCATAGTGGCTGGACCAGTTCACATTCCCACCAGCAGTGTAGAAGAGTTCCTTTTTCTCCACATCCTTTCCAGCATTTGTTATTGCCTGTATTTTTAATGTGTGCCATCCTCTCAGGTGTGAGGTGGTATCTCATAGTGGTTTTGATTTGCATTTCCTTGATTACAAGTGATGTTGAGCATTTTTTCATGTATCTGTTGGCCATCCGCTTTTCTTCTTTGGAGAAGTGCCTTTTGAGCTCTTCTGCCCATTTTTTGACTGGGTTATTGGCTTTTTTTTTGTTGAGTTGTGTGAGTTCCTTGTAAATTTTTGTTATCAGTCCTTTATCAGATGTATTGTGTGCAAAAATATTTTCCCAGATGGTAGGGTGTCTGTCTGTTTTGGTTAATGTCTCTTTTGATGTACAGAAGCTTTTTATTTTGATGTAATCCCATCCGTTTATCTTGTCTTTCACTTCCTTCGCTTTGAGGGATGAGACTTTCAAGATTTTGCTGAGATGTATGTCGTGTAGATTTTTGTCTATATTTTCTTCTATACATTTTATGGTTTCAGGTCTTACATCTAGGTCTTTTATCCATTTTGAGTTGACTTTTGTGCAGGGTGTGAGGTAGTAGTCTAGCTTCATTTTTTTGCATGTGGCTGTCCAATTTTCCCAGCACCATTTATTGAATAGACTGTCCTTGTTCCACTGCATTTTCTTTGCTCTTTTGTCAAAGGTTAGTTGTTCATAGATATGTGGCTTTAATTCTGGGTATTCTATTCGGTTCCATTGGTCTTTCTGTCTGTTTTTGTTCCAGTACCATGCTGTTTTAATTATTATGGCTCTGTAGTATAGTTTGAAATCAGGGCATGAAATTCCTCTGTTTTCTTTCTTTTTAGTTAGTAAGGCTTTAGCTATGCGAGCTTTTTTGTGGCTCCATATGAATTTTGTTAGTAGTCGATCTATTTCTTTGAAGAATGTCATTGAGATTTTTATTGGAATAGCATTGAATCTGTAAATTGCTTTCGTTAGGATTGCCATTTTGATAATGTTAATCCTTCCTACCCATGAACAAGGGATGCCTTTCCATCTTCGTGTGTCTTCTATTTCTTTCAACAGAGTTTTGTAGTTTTCTTTGTATAAGTCCTTTATGTCTTTTGTTAGATTCCCAGATATTTGATTTTTTTGGTTTCGATTTTGAAGGGGATGGATTTCTTAATTTCTTCTTCTTCAGATTGGATGTTTGCATGGAGGAATGCTACTGACTTTTGTGCATTGATTTTGTATCCTGCTACTTTACTGAACTGGTCTATTATTTTGAGTAGTTTTTCTATGGAGTTTTTAGGGTTTTGTATATATATTATCATATCGTCTGCAAATAAAGACAGTTTAATTTCTTCCTTTCCTATTTGGATCCCTTGAATGTCTTTCTCTTGTCTAATTGCTCTGGCTAGGACTTCCAGTATTATATTGAAAAGTAATGGTGAGAATGGACATCCTTGCCTTGTGCCTGATCTTAGGAGAAAGGCCTTTTTGAAGACTTTAAATTCACTCATAGGATATTTATTGAATGACTACTATGTTCCAAGCATCATGTTAGGTGTTGGGGATAAGGAACTTATACAGAAGTAATAACAAACAAGCCTCTATTTTCAGCCATTAACTAAATGAAAGCACAGGGTCACATAACATTAACATAGACTTGAGAGTGGTAGAGGGACTATACAGAGAAGACTCATGTTGTAGATAATGTCTCAATTAAAATGTTAAAGCTAAGTAAGGGTAAGCCAAGTAAAAGGGTGGAAGGCCAAGAGTAAGGAAAGAGTAAACATTTTCAACAGAGAGAACAACATGTGAAAAGGTCCTGGGGTAATTATAACATTTAGAAAACTGCAGCATCAAGTGCCAGAAAGTAAGTTGTGGAGATGAAGGAGGCTGAAGTGCCCATTGGTTGTGGGGACACCTTGAAGTGTCTCGAATACTTTAAGTTTTATCACAAAGGATTGAGGGGACATAGAAAGGTTTTAGAAAAATCATTCTGCTTATAGAATGAAAAATGGGTGGGAGCAGGAGGCAAGAAATGGGACAGGAATTTCAGTATGACTGTTTCAGTCACCGAGAAGTGAGGTCATGAGGACTTTAATAAAAACAGTGTCAGGAAAACAAAATAAGTATTTGGATATTTTTGATATTTTTTTTTACCCTAAAGATACAATAAGTGATATTTATGCAGAACCTTTCATTTTAATCTCTTCAAAGTTCACTTAAAAAAATTACATTGGATTTCTTTCATTCAGCAAGCATTTATTGAGCACCTACTACAAGCCAGATATTCTACTACTGTCCAAATGTTGGCTTTTTGTCAGTTTAAGCTGGTTAAAATACATACATTTGCATTTGTTAGATATGTCACGAAGTCAATTTCCTTCCTATGGAATTTCAGAATTTTGTATGAATTCATATTATCATTATTATTATTTAAACATTTATTTATTTATGCATTTCAGCTGGATATAGGCATTCATATTATTTTAAGAGAAAAGGCTTTGAAAGAGAGTTGTTGGATAATTTGGGTTTTTAACACTTCTCACTAATCTAAAAAAATCTTGTTTTACTTATGACATCTGTGAAAGGCAAAGAAGTTTATTGAAAAGATCACTACTTTATATAGCTGTGTGAAATGCTACAAAAATCAGTTCCCATGCATTTTGTGGGCTTCCTCAAATTTCAAAATTAGGACAAGCCTATATTCCAACAGATGCAAATGAGGAAAGGTATTTAGCTCCTCAGGGAATAAAAGGATTTAGGCAAACATGCAGTATGTATTTACTAATTAATTCAGCTAATTTTGATGAAGTCTGATGCTTAAAAACAGTCTATTTATTTATGGAATTAAAAGTCTATACACTCCTTCATTATCAGCATGCTGGGTACACTCCTCATTCAGGTATCAGCACCTCTAGTAATCTCTAGGTTGTTGCAAAGCTTTACAACCCTAGCTGATAAAGGCAATTCTAATTTAGTGCTCACATTAATTATCAGCAATATTAAATGAATATATTGGAGCTATTTACATGTGTCATTCATAGTTGCTGTATTCTAAGGAAAATGATTATAATTGTTCTTATTAGTTATCATATTTTGTGCTTCTGCAGTGAAATTCTCTCTCTCTCTCTCTCTCTCTCTCTCTCTCTCTCTCTCTCTCTCTCTCACACACACACACACACACAGTTTTGTTTTGGGACTATCTTAATGTGGAAAAGGCTTACAATATTTTGAAAGGTTCATAAGGCACCAAATAGCCTTCTCTAATTCATTAGTCATATTTTATGGTAAAATTCCTTTGTGTCATATTATGTATTTGTGAGCACATGTAAACCAGATTAAAAAGAAAAAATGGGACAGTCAGTTAATTTTCTTCAACTGGTATTTTGCCACAATAATTATGATAAAGGACAAAAAGGTAAATGCCGCTGAGATTTGAAAAAGTTAACATTTCTCTGTTTTACTCTTAATTCTTTTATGAATGAAAATATGAAAACATGGAGCATACCTTTTGCTGCTTAAATGTTACATATTTAGACTCCTGACTCACAGTAAGCTTATAGGTTTTTGTCTACATTGTACCTTTTCCCTAAGCTGAAAGCATATGACTCTACCCCATGTTGAAAAGGAAAAAAAAAAAAAACACTTAATATTTCTAATATGAGGATTACCTGCTTACTCTTACTCAGATACCTGATTAAGATTCAATATTATAAATTTTGCTATGACTGTAAAAGCTGCCAGATATTCACTTAAATTGAGTTGTACAGATTTATGCCTGTTATTTAGTACAAGTGTGGCAATGTTTCAAAAATGGATTGTTTCCAAATAGCTGAAGTTCAAATCACTAAATCATTTTTACCTTGAGTACTTCTGCTTTTTACCTAAGGCTCAATTCAGCATTACCTTTTCTAGAAATCCTTCCCTGATCTCTCTGCTAGCTCCGGTCAAAGTTTATGCCCCCCCTTTTTTATATCGATGCACTCTTTTTATTGTAAGCATATGTTTTCTTCATCTGTCCTTATCAGCCTTCTTCCCCCTGCTCCATAGACTGCAAATGCTGAGAACTGGAACTTCGCTATATACCTATCTTTATACTTTGAATGCTTTATACCATGTCTCATACATAGCAGGTAGATTCTTACCACAAAAGGTGAGTCATTTGAAAGTAAACTGTCCTTTTCCCTATCTTTTAAAATGAAGTTTACCAAAACTAGTAATAGAATTTTGATAACTTAGATATCACTATGAGCTACAGAGGTTCAGATCCTCTAAATATGTGTCTGTTGGGTCAGACACCTTGAATTTGTGTATCCTAGGACACAAAAGTTCCTAGAATGAGGTAGGCTTATGGCGCCAGATCTCTAGAGCTACTGAAGAAACTTTTTGGGTCCTTTGTGCTGACTCCTGACATCAATATGCCTACACATCAATTCTTTAATAGACCTTCATCTCTGTGTTCTATTCACTGTGGTCTATTGATAGTTATGCTATTAGTTAGAAGTTCCAATATAGATGACTGGATCAAGAAGATGTGGTACATATACACAATGGAATACTATTCATCATTAAAAGAAGATAAACACATGCAATTTGCAGCGACATGGATGGAATTAGAGGAGATCATACTCAGCAAAATAAGCCAGAAAGAAAGAGAAAAATATCGAATGGTTTCACTTATAACAGGACTATAGGGAAACCAAATAGGAGAGAGACACTCAGCAGGGGGTGCGGGGGGTGGAGAGGGGAAGATAAGGGCACAAAATGGAGTAGGAAAGGACACAAGGGACCACAGAGATGGATCACAGGTGAATTGGTGGTGGGTTACCCAAGGGGAATACAAAATGTAAAAGATATAAATAGCAATAAAAATATATATACTAAAAAAAAAAAAAAAAAAGTTCCTGAGGCATTTAGCCAGGCCATGTTACTTATTATGAATCTCTATAGACATTTCCTCCACTGGGTACAATGTTGTGACTCAACTGGCCTGGTGGTTCTTACTAGGATTGCAAGATGCACTTTAGCAAAAAAGAATAGAGAACTTTGAAAAATAAGATCTATGATTCACAGATCCTAGAGAATACACAGTATGATCAGGGACCATAGAGTGAGGGTGTGTGTGTGTGTGTGTGTGTGTAGGTGTGGAGAGAGAGAAGGAGAGAGAAAATTCTTAAACCTGGGGTTCTGCCTTTATTAGGATGCAGGGATGGGATGTCTAGGTTTTTGCACATTCATTATTGGCTAGTGAAGCATAACTAGGACATTGGAAGGGAGAAGTGGAATCACTTAAGCAATCAGGACATTGCCATATATTACCCAAGGCATCCCAAAAGAGGAAACTGCATGAGTTGGGAGAGCCTAATTTTCATCTGATCATTTTGCTCGTAATTGTGTCAAACAGCTAATGATCTTTTTATTCAAGATGGATCTCTTTTGAGATAGATGCCTCAGCATTCAAAAATTTAGTATCAGCTACTTACATTACACTGCCTTTGGTTCCCTGTCTCTTATCTTTTCCCTTTAGTTGAAATAATTGTTGGCTCTTAAACCAAATTGTCTTATTTTTCTCCCAATACCTAGACAGCTATTCCCATTGCATCTTATGGAATCTTTTTGGCTTGTTTCATTACTGTTTGTTTTTCAAATGTTGAATTACCTTTTTCCTTTTTCCCTCTACTGACAGAAAAAAAACTTAATTAAAAAACCCCTCAAAACTCTAGACTCAATTTCATTCCAAATGTTTAACCTGAATGTTTAATGTTGTAAGAAATTGTTTTCTAGAATAGAGTGGTGTTGCTATAAATGAGTCCCATATTAATGATTCCCTAAAATTTAATTCTGTATTTAAAGTAAAAGCAAGACAGTCAGAAAATAATAAACAAAATGATAATTTATACATACCTATCAGTAATTACTTTAGATGTCAGTGAAATAAATTCTCCAATTAAAAGACATAGAATAGGTGAATGGATTGAAAAAAATGAGACATGTGCATATGCAGCTGCCTATGAGGGACTCATTCTGGATATAAAGATACAAAGCTCTTCTATGTATATGGGAACCAAAAGAAAGTCAGAATAGCTATACTTACACCAGACAAAATAGACTTTGAAACAAAGACTGTACATAGAGATAAAGAGGGCATTCACATAGTTATAAAGGGGTCAAACAACATGAGGATATAACTTTTGTAATTATTTATGTGTACAACATAGGAGCATCTAAACATATAATGCAAGTTTTAATATACCCAAAGGGAGAAATAGCAATGAAACAATACAATAATGGGGAATTTTAATATTCAACTAACATCAATGGATAGATCATTCAGACAGAAAATCAACAGAAAAATGTTGGCTTTAAATGATACATTAGACCTGACAGTCTTAACATATTTGTAGAACATTCCGTCTAAAAACAATAGAATATACATTCTTCTCAAGTGCACATGAAACATTCTTCAGAATAGGTCACATGTTAGGCCACAAAACAAGTCTTAATACATTTAAGAAGGTTGAAATCACTTAAAGCATCTTTTTGGACTGTAACGGTATGAAACTGGATATAAATTACAGGAATAAAACTGGACAAGTTACCAACATGAAGACCTGCTACCAGTCTTGTGTTAAAGAAGAAATCAACAGAAAAACAAACAAAAAACCCCAAAATATCAAATCTTGAGATAAACAAAAATTGAAATACAATATACTAAAACTTATGGGACACAATAACAGAAATTCTAAAGCAAAAGTTCATAGTGATATGTGCCTACATCAAGGAACAAGAAAAATATCAAATAGAAAACCTATTATTACACCTTAAGAAACTAGGAAAAAATGAGGCCTAATTAGTAGAAGGAAGGTAATAGGAAAGATCAGAATACAAGTTAATGAAACAGAGACCAAAAGACAATAGAAAAGATCAATAAAAGTAAAAGCTTATTCTTTGGAAAGATAAAATTGACAAACTTTTAGCTAACTGGCCAAGAAAAATGAGAGAACTCAAAATAAGTAATGAAAAAGAAGACATAATTGATAAACAGAAATACAAAGGATCATGAGAATGCTACAACCAACAACCTATAGGAAGTGGATAAATTCCTAGACAGTGCAAACTCTTGCAACATAGAAATTCTGAATAAACCAAAGGTGATTAAATCAGTAATCAAAACTTTTTAAAAAAAGATTTATTTATTTATGCATACAAGAGCTACGGTATAGGCCAGAAGTGTGGGGGTGCTTGAGAGGATTCATCAGAGAGAATGGGGAGCAGAACAGGCAGATAGACTGAAGTACACTGCTGAGGGGAGCAGTGGGTGAGACAGGAGAGGTCTGCTGCACCATGTGGGAATCTCCCTGGCTGGGGATAGCTTCATAGTGCTGACACAGCCCGTTGAGCCATCAGGGAGGCTTAGTAATCAAACCTTTCAACAGAGAAATGTTCAGAACCATGGGTTTCCTGGTGAATTCTGTTATTCAAAGAACAGTAACAATCCTTCTCAAAGTCTTTTTTAAAAAGTACAAAAGGAAGGAACCCTTCCAAACTCATTTATTGAGGCCCTGATATCAAACCCACACGGTAAACTGCATGTAAAAATCCTCAACAAAATATTAGCACATTGAATTCAATAGTACATTAAAAGGATC
Organism: Scalopus aquaticus; assembly: GCA_004024925.1. NCBI lineage: Eukaryota > Metazoa > Chordata > Mammalia > Eulipotyphla > Talpidae > Scalopus > Scalopus aquaticus. The sequence continues at coordinate 4,932 of PVIJ01020514.1, read as the reverse complement.
ATTCTCCATGATCATTGGAATTTATGGATGTAAGGGTGGTTTAATATCCCAAATTAATGTGATACACCACATTAACAAAATGAAGGATAAAATCATCTGATCATCTCAATAGATGAGAAAAATAAGTTGATAGAATTCAACATTCTTTTGTGATAAAAACTCTCAATAAAGTAGATGTAGAAGGAATGTATCAAAACATAATAAGGGTCATATAGGGGAAGGCCACAGCTAACATCATACTCAATGGCGAATGAAAGATTAGGAAGAAGACAAGAATATCCACTGTTAGCACTTTTATTTGGTAAAGTACTGAAAGTTCTAGTCATAGCATTTAGGGGAGAAAGACAAAGAAGGACATCTAAATTGGAAAGGGAGAAGTAAAACTGTCATTATTTGCAGATGATATGATATTACACACAGAAACCCCTAAAGACTGCACAAAACAACTGAGAAGTAATAAATGAATTCACCATAGTTGCAGGATACGATAACTAAAGACCTGTTGCTTTTCTGAACACTAAAAAATACTAAAAAAAATTTAAAGGAAGGGAAATCATATAATTCAACTTTTCAATGAAAAATAGAATATTGATTGAAACAAATCTGAATTTGTTTCAAGTATTCTATAACTGTTTTACTTTAAAACATCTTACTTGGGATCTTCTCTTAGCCAAGTTCCTTTAATTTCTTCCAAGACTTTTGATAATTGTTATTTTAGCATCCTATTATTCTTCCATTAGAAAAGACTTCTGATATTTAACAGAAACATTTCCTAAAGCGATTTTTGCCTCTTCTTTACTACACAATTCTTAGTAAAAAATACAGATTCTTCACTTACTACCAATTATAGTTCACCCCATCAAAAACTTAATCACCCCTTTAATCCAGTCTTTGAGCCAAATAACTCAGGAGATTTTAAACTTAACTTTTAGATCTTATTTAGAGACATGCTATTTCCCCCTTAATTGTTGCTCCTCACCAAGATGCACATTAGAGCAGCATTTCTTAAAATACGACCTTGAACCACTTGCATCAGAATCAGATTTATTCAGAATTTACTATAAAGGAGAAGTACCACAAAATTGCACTCCATATTTTAATTTATCCAGTATCTCACTTTGTATAAAAATAAAATAACAGCAATAATAAGGTGAGTTTTTTATTAATAGCTAAATTTAGATTGTGATCTACTCTGTGCCCCTGATCCTATTTCTTCCCACCTATTCAAAGTCAGTTCTGTTTCATTATGAGTTGCAGGACTGAAATGACCCTCTAAGGATCAAGCAATCCCTTCCAACTCTTTTCGGAGGGATTTTCCTGCATTTCCAATCACAACTTGGATTCCCCTTTTTTATCCATGAACTCTCTCGATGAATGCAGTATGGCTCATGTCTTTAAATGACATCAGTAACCTAATGGCTTCCAAGATTATAACTCTGACCCAGCCTCTCCTCTGGATTGAGAGTTCTCTGTCCAGTTACTTACTTTTCCCCTCCATTGGGATATAAAATGGACATCTCATATTTAATGTGATTAAAATATAAATTTTGATTTTCAGCCCAACATCCCAAACCTGTACTTCTTTAAGTCTTTCCCTTTCCAATGAATGACATTCATTTTCTCAACCAGGAACCTAGAAGTCATTTCAGATTCCTCTATTTCTCTAAGCTCTTACTTCTATTTCATTAGCAAGTACTGTTGTTACAATATCCAGCATACATTTTGAATTTGAATCTTAATTGCCCCTTCATTGCTACCATGTAGGTCCACGCCACCATTATCCCTTGACTTGTGCTGCAACAGTTTCATCACTGGCTTCATGACTTGTTCTTCCACTCTCCCCACAGCAGAATCGCTTTTTAATAGTTGCAGTTTGATTACATCTCACTCCAATTCTCCAATATCCCCTCTTTCTTTCTGGCTTATTTTGCTAAGCATGATCCCGTCTAGGAATACAGGGAGACCAAATAAGAGAGGGACATTCAGCGAGGGAGGGCGAGGATAAGGGCTCAAAATAAGGGAGAAAAGAGCACAAGGGACTATGGAGATGGTTCATGGGTGAATTGGTGGTGGGAAACCTACGGGAAATACACAGTAATGTGAAGATATAAACAATAATGATAAATTTTAAAAAACAAAAAGAAAAACAAACAAATCTTTAAAGTTACTGAAGTACCTGCCATGGTCGATAAGACCTACATGGTGTTTCCTGTCCACTTTTTCCACCTTCTACCCAACCATTCTGTATCATGTTCCTGTCTCAGGATCTTGCACTTGTTATTCTGTCTGGAATTCTCTTCCCCCACATATCCACCTGACATTCTCTATTCTTTCATGTCTCTGCCACATAACACCTTATTCAAGGGGGTCTTTCTATCTAAACTGCCATCCTTCTGTTTTCTTCAAAACAGGTATACTATCTGGCATCATATTATGTATATATTTTATTATTTTTTAAATTGAAGTAACATTACATTATTACATTTTAGAAGATTCAAGTGTGGCTCATTAAAACCAACCTGGTCCATACTTATTTCTTTTATATTTATTTTCTGTGTATTTCTGTTTGTGTTACTCTAACGAAAACAACACTTCTTGCTCACTACTATCCTTTCAGGACCTACAGCAGTACCAACATAGAATATCTTCATCACATAATACTTTAGTGAAACTATGACTAAGAATTTGAAATAAACTATTTTTGAAAAATTTCCACAACCTAAAATGACGATGAGATGACTCAATTTTGGACAATCACTGAAATAGCATGTTAACCTTTACCTTCCTTTCTTGTTTGAAAGTGCTTTCTTAAGTCTGGTCAGCTTGAAATGCCTTTTTATATTAGTCCAGTGTTGTAACAGTATCTTAACTAGGTCCTCTGCCAAACTTGCCCCAATTTTAAGTTGTAAGACAGTCATAATTATTTTAATTATTTAATATCATTATGAATCTGTGGATATACATTACCCAAATAATTTGCTCCATGGCATTTTTTGATCTTGTTTTTTGATTTATAGGTAAGATGTATTTTGGTCATGTTTAGTCATATTTCTACTCCTGACTATCAAGGACATTTGTAAAATTGGATATCAGGGATATCAAAAGCTTCTTTTTCTTAGTTTGGTATTATCAGTCATGCTTATGTAGGTAGTTGAATATATTATACCCAGAATTTAGTACATGCATTAAATATGATCGAGTTCACTAGGAAATGTAAAAATAGAACAAAATACAACACTTTGCTTGCAGATTGGAGGTGAGGTGATTGGTATGTTAATTAAAGGTGACCTCAGCACTCTTAATATTAACCTCCTGATTTTCTCCAGTGTTTCAGGTAGAAAAAAATTATTCTTCAATATTCCTAAGAATGAGATTGTATAAAGGACACAAATGAAGTCCAGACCAAGTACAAAAACATGAGCTCCTTCTCCTGGCTGCTCAACTAATGCAGACTTAGTCTGAGCATGAGATAACTATCTCTACAGCCATTCCATCGCTCAGACTTCAAATTATAGTAATTATGACAATTTGTGCCAATAGCCATGAGGTGGGATTTTTGATGTGGTTAAAAATAACATCTTTAAAACCCAATAAAAATTACATTTTGCTAATTTTCTGATAAGATACTGTTTTAACTATACTGTCTTCTACCGCTGCCGGTTTTCAATTAGAGCATTCCTTTAAAAAATTTTTTTTAACCCATTTTGTCTCCTGGATCCAATTCCATTCTCAGCAATGCATTTGTTTTAATGTTCTTAATTAATTGTTTTGTGTGAATTTTGCCTTTCAAACTGATACCAATCTTTGAGACTTTATTAACTTGCTGATTGCTAAATCTTGATACAAAAGGACCAATAGCAGGACTCAGCTTGTTCTTTCTGGCTTAGAAAACAGCTCCCATAGAGGCCTGCTCAGCCAAGTCAGTGCGGAAAAGGCCAATGATGCAGGAAATAATGGGGCTCCTAAAACAGGTTGGGTCTGCAGTTCTGTCCTGCTTGGAAATTGCTGGCTCACTCCAGGGGCCGGGTCATTGGTTGGTTAGCTCACAAAACATGGCTCTCAAGTGCACTGTAACAGTGCTTCATGTGTATTTCGAGACTGTTTCCTTAAAAGTCTTTTTTTGGTTAATTTTCACTGAAAATACATATATATTTGTATGTTTTTATTGCAGAGATGATAAAATTGAGGTTCAGAGAGTTCACCAGTCTTAGTCAGTTGGTGAATGGTACCACAGGCAGGCTAGCACAAGGACATTTTGATCCTCCTTCCCTGGTCTTTGATTAAATCACGTATCCTCTAAGCCAGTATAGTTGTATTTGGGTAGGACCCATCCCAGCCTTTCAGAAATGGTTCTTCTTTGTCTTTGCCCTTCTGTCTATTCCTTTATTTGTTTAGTAAACAAATGACTCTCCTGATCTAGCAATCTCCTTCCCCCTTCACATTTATACATACTTCCTGCTCATTGTTAATTAATTTTAATCAAATTTTATTGATTTATCATCATTTACATAACTATAATTTTGAGAGCACAACTTCATCCTTCAACAAGTATACATGCTTCACTCACATTTATACTTTATAAAAGAATAGACCACATTCTCGAATTCATTCAACAACACGCCAATTGAGACTAGCTGGTGACAATATTTTTCAGTTCCAATATTTCCTCTTCATTCCTATCTTCACTGCTTCATTTCAAAACTCATCATCTCTTTTCTGACTAATTGGATATCAGATAAAATGGGAAGTAGGAGTTTATTCATTCACCCATTCATCAAATGCTGAGGGCATTAAAGTAAGCAAGACACAATTTCTTTTTTTATATATATACATATATATATATATTTATTGTTATTTATGTCTTTTACATTTTGTATTCCCCTTGGGTAGCCCACCACCAATTCACCTGTGATCCATCTCTGTGGTCCCTTG
>PVIJ01020513.1:0-20748 GCA_004024925.1 Scalopus aquaticus | reverse complement strand
ACTATAGGGAGGCGGGGTGGGAGAGAGACACTCAGCGGTGGGGGAGGGGGGAGGGGAGGATAAGGGCACAAAATGGAAGAGAGGAGAATACAGGGGACCATGGAGATGGATCACGGGTGAATTGGTGGTGGGCTGCCCAAGGGGAATACAAAATGTAAAAGACACAAATAACAATAAAAAAAATGGAAAAAAAAAAGAATAGAACTATTATGATCGTGGACATAGCGAAGAACAGGGAACTTTGGAGGTCAGTGTAAGTTCTTCATTGTATAATTGATGAACCTGAAGCCAAGAAAGGAGAAACCAAGAAACCCCAAGAGCCAGGGAGATCTACATTATCCTTTTAGTATATTCTTTTTTTTTTAAAGATTTTTTTTTTATTTATACATACAAGCTGGAGTACAGGCCAGAGACGTGGGGCAGCGAGAGGGTTCACCAGAGACAGAGCGGGGAGCAGAACAGGCAGATCAGAAATACACTGCTGAGGGGAGCAGCGGGCGAGGCAGGAGAGGTCTGCCGCGCCATGTGGGATTCTCCCCGGCTGGGTATCGAACTCGCATCGCCACTGCCGACAGCTCCACAGCGCAGTGCTTAACTGCTGCGCCACCGGGGAGGCCCTAGTATATTCTTTTTTCTCTTAATATTTATTCATTTACTTTTACATAGAGGAACTGATGTATAGGCCAGAAGAGGGGGGAACGGGGGTGAGAGGATTCACCAGAGACAGAGTGGGGAACAGGATAGGTGAATCTACTGAAATACACTGCTGAGGGGAGCGGCGGGCGAGCCAGGAGAGGTCTGCAGTACCATGTGGGTCAGCTCCCTGGCTGGGAATTGAACTCAGGCTGTAGTGCTCAGACTGGAACCCCTAGGCCACCAGGGAGGCCCCTAATGCATTCTTTTCTTAAAACACACACGGCACAACTGTCATTTAGTTCCATCCTTTCCTGTCTCTACATGATGCTGCTTTAGGAAAAATCTCTTCCCTCGATATATTTTCTATGTTTTTCATTGAACTGGCAACTTTCATTCACACCATATGTCACTGTATCAATCAGAAATGCATTAAACTCTAAGCAAGATAAAACCTAACAGTTGCCTTTAAAAGAGAGGTTTATTTTTCTCACGTTGTAGACAATCTGAAGTTGTGGGACCTGTCACTTGGATTTAGCAGCTCTAGAATGCCAGGCTCGCTTCTCTGCCATCATCCCGCCTTCCCTTCAGAGTCACAAGAAGATGGCTTAACTTCTGGCCTCACTGGCCGTCTAGGCAGGAGCCAGGCTAAAGCCTCCTTTCACCAGAAAGCAAAACTTTCTTGCAAAATCCATGCAGACATCTTCCAAGTGTAGCTTGTGGGACAGAACTATAGCAGATGATTCTGTTGGTTGCAAGGAAGGTTGGGAACTGTTCTGCACTTTTAACTTTAATAACTACATTTCGACAAAATTGTCAGTAAGGAAGATGGCGAATGTAGAATGGGTGAGAAACTAGCAACAGACTCTGGCATCCTGGTGCCTACAGAATGGAATCCACCCTCCTTCTCGTGGCCTCCGCGGTGGGACCCCCAAAAAACCTGTCCCTCCTCTCTTTTCAACAATCTTCTGCATCTCTCTGCTGAATTCTACCTGAGTCTCCCAGCTCCGTCAACAGCCTGAGTTTTCCTCTTAGACTCTGAGCACGCTGCTTCTTCGGTTGCAGCTTCTCTACTCTTCGCGTTGCTGTCTCATTTTGTCCTCGTTCTTCTAAAAAAAGTCATCTTCTGGGAAAAGGCTTCTCTGGTCATCCTGTTTATTTTTTTAAAGATTCATTTATGCATACAAGAATTGGGGTGTAGGCCAGAGTGGGGGCTGTGAGAGGATTCACCAGAGACATTGAGGAGGGGAACAGGCAGGTGTATTGAAGTCCACTGCTGAGGGAAGCAGCAGGCAAGACAGGAGAGGTCTGCTGCGCCCTGTGGGTCAGCTCCCTGGCCAGGGTTTGAACTCAGGCTGCAGTGGCTGGTGATAGCTTCATAGTGCTGAGACTTTAACCCCTGTGCCACCAGGGAGGCCCTAGTCATCCTATTTAAAGACCCCACACACACACATTCCCTGTCCACAAATGATCATACTTTTAAAATAATCTTGTATTTTGTTAATGTGTGTTTATACTGAGCTCTACTGGACTCCTGACTTCATTTACCTCTTCAGCAGGTGCTTACTAAACAGCAGTAAATACTGTGCTGTATCCTGGGAAAGCCATGAGCAAGCTGAACAAACCCTGACCTGCAAATTTCACATCTTTGTGGGAGAGACATTGGTTAAAATGTATTTTGTTTTCTTTCCATTGTATCTCTAGAACCTATCCTAGAGCCTGATGGGCAATAAATGTTTACTGAATTAATAAAGAAATGTTACTTGCCAGAACTCCATGCACACTAAGGATTTAGCCATTGTCCTTTCCAGGTGTACCAGCCCTTTATGATTCTATTTTTAAGTGGCTAGAATGACTTTTGACTTAAAGGTATAAGAATGAGCCAGCACAACCATTCTCAAGGTTGGAATGATGAATAGTCCCCATAGAAGCGGCCCTTTAAAGCAAAGTTGAGAGATTTTGTTAACAATACTCTCTAAATAATTGGAGCAAATAATTACAAATTATTTGTTAAATATATTTGGACAAGAGCTTTAATGAGGAGGTTGGAATGAATCACCTCTAAGTTTCTATGATGTTTTTCACATTCCACCAAAGAGACGATGAACAATGAAAACACTAAGCTAATGGATAGCTTCAGTGATATAAATTTTATATCATTTATATGTCAACTTTATATCATTTATATCAATGATATAAAGAAAATCAAGAGACTATATCAAAAAAGGTTTTATGATCTAACCATTTTCTTTTTAAACCAATCAAGGGAAGAAACTGTGGGTCATATATATTTACAGTTATTAGATGAACTATTTTACCCTAGATTCATTAAGTAAGTCAGAAATAAAATTATGCTTGTTAGTAACATCTGTTACCCTTCAAACAATAAAGCTATACATAATATGCTACAGTATTGCTGATAATAAATCATTATCTGAATTAATGGGGATTGTCTGACAGAAAAAAATATTGGTTCTGAATTATAACTCATAACTGGAATCTCATATAAGGTCTCTCAACAGCCCTGAATAGTCTTCAGGTGTGATTAGTCAGAAACTAACCTCAGACTGGACTTCAGGTTCCTATGAAGGAAAGTCTCAATTTCTTCATCTGTAAATTTAGGATAACAATACCTAGATTACAAGGTAGTTGGCATAACTGATCATGAAAAAGAGCTTTGTAGGGTAACAACTGCTAAAAAAGAATATGCTGTTTCATAAATATATATAAACTTGCTATTAATTTATACATACCAAGATATAGATAGATAGATAGCAACATTATATAACAAGGATTTACTGATATGTGTATGTGTATACACATATGTATATGTGTTTGTGTGTGTAAATATATATATACACACACACTCTCTTATAGTAGGTACTGAGTAATTGCTGGTAGATTGACTAGTTGATAAAAATTAGACTTTTCTTAAACTCACACAAGTAATTTCATTCAGCATATATACTTTGTTCACTAGAAATATTTTTACACAATTTATGTGGTCTCATTTCATACACTTATTAATATAAAAAATATAAGAATATTTCTCATCCAACTTTATATTGAACATCTATTATGAGCATGTATGTCTGTACATATATGAACATATATAAACATGTACGGGAGTATGGGAGCAACTAAAGCAATGAATGCAAGGTTTCCATCACCTAGACCATTGCTAAAATTGTCAGCAATAGACTATGTCCTGTCAATAAAATGTCAGCCACGTTTTTATATAACCAGGACTTCTAAAGACATCCATAATCTTTGTCACAGAAATTCTTCCTTGTGGGTGTTTTAGCTCTACCATTTAATGTGACCTTACAGAAGATGTGCTTGAAATGTAGAAATCTGTCCAGTAGACACGCTCTCGGAATGAGTAATGGAGTCAACAGTGCTCCACAGCCCCCTTTGTGTTTATAAAGATGGAGGAGGGGAAGAGGGTGGCTATGACAACCAGAAATAGCATGTACCGTTTCCAAAGAAAGATGTACAATTTGCAGAAAATTCTGTTGATCATCACTTCTACTATTTCTTCCACATATACTGAATTTTAAGTGGAAGTTGGATTCTTGATTTTCTCTGGTATAAATGTGTGAATGATAAGGCAGTGCTCTTTGAGACAAAATATGCCCTATCCCTCAGAATATATTCATGTTTTTTATTCAGATTAGAGATGAATATACACATCTGGGCCACTTTCCTCGTCATCAAAAGAAAACATGAGAAACTAGTTTTCTTCTTTTCTATCTCCTCGGTGCATGGAGATATTTATGCAGCTATATAGATATACATATAAATGTACATTTATGTAGTTCAGTAAATCCTGATATTTTTACTCTACTAATTGTTAAATTCTGTGGGTACCATAAACTTTTCCATCTCTGGGTGCTACTTGTTTATTAATTACATCCCTTGCTGACCACAGATATTTCCAAGGATGTTTTGTTCCCCAGATACCATTTCAGTCAGGTGATGCTGAGGGGCTTGGGGGAGCCCAGATTAGTGGGGAGCAGATACCTGAGTCCAAAGAGACTTCCCAGAGTATTACAGCGAATAACATTTCAGGTAGCTGTATCAAGATTAGAAATTCTTTTCTCCCAAACATTTGTTTTCACTCTGCTAGCTGAACGAAAGTGGACAGAAAGGAATTTTCAGAATGTTATTTCCCCCTCTTGTCATTCTTGCCCTTCCATGCATAGTGGTGGCTTCATGATGGTCTGTGGTATCCTTAATTCTGTGGGTGTTCCTGGATGTGAGGGTAAGGAGGGGTACTCCCGCCCTACATGTATCTTTATATTTTTAAAAGATTTATTTATTTATGCATACAAGCTGGGGTGCAGGCCAGAGGTGTGGAGCAGCAAGAGGGATCACCAGAGACAGAGTGGGGAGCAGAACAGGCAGATTGACTGAAACACACTGCTGAGGGGAGCAGCAGGGAGACAGGAGAGGTCTGCTGCGCCCTGTGGGAATCTCTCCCACCAGGCGTCGAACTTACCTCACCGCTGCTGACAGCTCCACAGTGCGGTGCTTAACTGCTTCACCACCAGGGAGACCCTCTACATGTATCTTTAAATCAAAATTGTTATAGTGCACAATATGATATTTTGATACACGTATATGTAGCGAAATAATTGCTATAGTCCAACTAATCAACTTAACATCTAATGTGTGTGTGTGTGTGTGGTGAGCACACTGGAAATCTGAGCAAATTTCCATCATACAATACACTACTATTAACTGTAATCATCATGCTGTCCATTTGATCTTTAAATTGTATCAGTCCTGTGTAACTGCAATTTAGTATCCTTTGACCAGCATCTCCCTATTCCCTTCACCCCTCTGATAACCACCATTCTATTTATTCTCTGCCTCTATGAATTCAAATTTTTTAGATTCCGTGTAGAAGTGAGAACATTTGGTCCTTTTCTCTCTGTTTTTGGCTTATTTCACTTAGCATAATGTCCCCAGGTTTATCCATGTTGTCACAAATAGATGTGTATACACACATGCACGCACGCACGCACGCACGCACGCACACACACGCACACACAATGGAATGTTATTATTCAGACTTAAAGAAACATTTTTTAAAACCAACCAGAACTGTAGGCATAAGCCTCCCAGGAATTATTATTCTTGTACATGAGAAATACGTCAATCTAAAAGTTTGCCTGGATATTTTTCTTCCTCCCAGAAACATTTTCCATTCTTTTACCTAATTTGTGGATGTGTTTATGAAAATATGAAAGTAGAAGGATTTGGAACCATTGAATCTTTCTTCTCAAGACATTTTTAAAAAGTCAAAGTGATGTGAGAAGACATCCTCACTGCTAGCAGGCAGTACTGAGTATAATCAACATCAAAAGGTGATTTTTATTCTATTGATCATATTTCTTGAAAACAAAAGTCATCTTTGTTATATAACACAATCTCCCATCTGGGTAAGTTTTAATGCTCTATAACTTTAAAATCAGATTTTTCATTATGTTTAACTTGTGTCTTTTTATGCTTTCCCTGTCCTAGGGAAAGAAGAGAAAGATATCTTCGTAACTCATTCATGTATTTTAATTTCCTGTATTCAAATTCTTTCTGCTAACTTTCACCACCAAATACACACACACAATCATTTATTTTCTCTGATTTTTAAGTGGTTTTCCTTCATACGGAGGCTATTTTATAAGCCTATAATCAAAATTTCTATTTTCTTTGCACTTTTTTCCTTTGCAGTTTCTCCAGATAGTAATTGATGCTGAAAATGGAACCAGAATGCTTTAATTTTACCAGTTGGAGAGTTAGATTACCTCATTTCAAGTAATTCAAAAAAGAAGAAACTGCATGGTGTAGTAGAGGAAGTACTGAGTTTGGAGGAAGATTCTAGAATCTTAAGGCTGACTGTACAACCCAGAGAAAATCTTTTGCCTCTCTGGATCTGTGCCTACTTTAATAAAATATGGCAACATTGAAAAAGGTTTTAGGTAAGAGCTCTGTATTATCCAAATAGCACCAAATATATGCCAAAAAAACATTCAAGGTGCTATGAAAACAAAAGAAAATCTAATAATGATATTTCCCTTCAGTGTTCGTCCATCTTAGTTTTTTTCATGCAGTAAGAAATATGTGATATGAAATCTAGCCATGACAATGTTTTAAGTAGACAGTACAGCATTGTTTTATAATGAGATTGTTATAGAGAAGCTCTCTAGACATTTTTCATCTTGAATGACTGAAATTCTACACCTATCAAATAGCACTTCCCACTTGCTCTCCCCCAGTTTCTGGCAACCAACCATCTGCTTTCAGCTTCTATGCATCTGACTGTTTTAGATCCCTCCCATAAGTGGACATCATATAGTGTTTGTCTTTTCTGTGGCCCATTCATTTCACTTGGACAAGGCATATTTGTTTTATAGCATATGAGAGGATAAAAAATATGCCATTGTTTTTACCCATCCCTACATCAATGGTTATTTAGGACATTTCCTGTCCTTTGCTACTGCAGTGAACAGAGGAGTACAATTACCTCTCAAAGATTCTGATTTCAACTCTTTTGGATAAATACATGACATGAGATTGCTTGAATAAATGATAGTTCCATTTTTAATTTCTTTTCAGAAACTTCATATTGTTTCCATAGTGATTGCACCATGATACTCAGCCACTAACTATGCACAGGATCCAATTTCTCCACATCTTCTCCAACATTTGTTATTTTCTCTTTATAATTATTAATCTTTTTAATAATACTAACAGGTGTGAGGGGACTAACAGGTGTGAGGGGTTTTGATCCTGATGATTACTGATGTTGAACATCTCTTCATATACCTCATGACCATTTGTATGTCTTCTTTGGGGAGATGTTAAATCAGTCCCTTTACTCATGTTTTAATCAGATTTCCTTTTGCTATTGACTTATAGGAGTTCCTTACATATTTTGGATATTAATTCTTTATCAGATATTTGGCTTGAAAACATTTTCTCCCATTCCATAGGTTGCTTTTTCATTCAGCCTGTGGTTGCCTATGCTATGCTGTAGCTTTTCCCACTGTCTGTTTCAGCTTTTGTTGCTCATGCCTTTGGTATCATATCATACTAATACCAAGATTATGAAGTTTTCCCCTAGCTATCTTCCAGGATTATTATGTGTTCAGGTCTCATGTTTAAAAGTCTAATTGGTTTTGAGTTGATTTTTGTGGATGATATAAGATAAGGGTCTACTTTTGTTGTTTCACGTACAGACATCCAGTTTTTCCACCCCCACTTGTTGAAAAGACAATCTTTTCCCCCATGTATAGTGCTAACATGCTTGTCAGAGGTCTAGTATGACTCTGGACTCTGTTCTTTTCCATTAGTCCTTATGTCTCTTGTTATACCAGTACTATACTGTCTTTATTATTGTAGTTTTGTGATATGTTTGAAGTCAAATCAATATTATTGGATCTTGCTGGTGACATTTACAGATATTCAAAACTGATAGATCAATATTAAATTAAATAATTAAAGATTAAAATGAAAGGAAAAGAAAAATGCTGAGAGGTCAGTAGACATTAATTACTATCACTTGCAAGAACATTGCAGATCACACAGATCCTACTCATGTGGAAACTTAAGTAGAACCATTGATGGTTGGGAGGGGAAACTTACAGATGTTCAGAGAGGTGAGTGAGAATTACAGATACAAAGAACAGAGGTAGATGCTTCAGTCAATGTGTGGCCCCCTTTCATTGTATACTGGGAGTTCCTTTTGTGATTAACATACTACACTAATTACCTGTCTTCTCTCACACTTCTCCTACTCCATGCCTTGAAACATCACTCCCTACTGTGGACACAGCTTTACTTACAACACTCTTAAGACATTTCTTTTACATTTCAAGGTGCAAAGTGACATTGCAAGTTTCATTGCTCTCTGTCACTTATGTTCCCTCTTCCTTCCTTTTTCCTTCAGAATCCAAGCTCTCTTAAAGCTCGTGCTTTCCAACTATATGCCTCAACTGCCTCTTAGTTTTGTCCTTGTATCAGAAATCAGATATTTACTTATCTAGGTCCTGGTGGCTGGAAGTTCAAGATCCAGGGGTCAACAGGTCGATTTCTCCTGAATCCTATTTCCTAGGCTTGCACCTTCTCTTTGTGTCATCACATGACCTTTTCCCTATAACAGCTGCACACATCCCTGCTATCTTCTTTTCTTGTAAAGATACCATTCCTCTTGGATTAGTGTATCACCCTTAAGATCTCCTTTAACCATAATGACTTCTTTAAAGACCCCTTTCCCAAATAACCCCCACATTGGGGGGTGGGGTTTCATCACAAACTTTTGCAGAAAATTTTCAAAAGGAAGAAGGAGCATAAACTTAATGCCAACATCTATAATAAAAATACAGAAATTTCAAAATGTTATATGTTAGGAAATTGGTTACAATGAATAATCTGTATTCACATTAAACATGACTGAAACTACATCTGGAAAATAGGCTAAAATAAGGCAGATACAGGATTCAAATTACAGAAAATCAGAGATGTGACACTTGTATGAGATTGTTCCCAACATAAATGAAATGTTGAAGAGAAACTAGGTGGGAAAAACATGAAAGTATTCCCTAAAATGGGGAAGTTTTTGGATTTTTTCTGGTTATTTGTAGTTTTACAAAATTTATTCCATGTTTTGTGTCATATTACCTCTAATTTGTGGTTTGGAATTAGCCTATTATATACAATTTTAATATAGACATTATTACAGATATACATATTTCTTTTCTTTTGTTTATTTATACCATTGATTCAGCCAGTCAAAAATATTTATTGAGCATTTACTATGTGCCAGCCACTGTTTGAAGCATCAAGATAGATGGGGAATAAATTAGACAAAACTCTCTGCTTTCTTGGAACTTCTAGTCATCAGAGCATTGTCTATTATTCAGAAACCACACTGAGTGTGAATAATAGTGCCAAATAGGAAGTAAAAATCAATGATAGTGAAATTTAAGCACATAAAATGTCAGCCATTGTCAATAGGATGTTGACCGAAACATAGGTAATTATTATAGCCCATTACCAAGAGTTTGGGTGTGCAGAATTCTACTGACAATATATGCCTAGTTAAGGAAAAGAAATTAACCTCCAGAAGTCAGGATAAGAGCTTTTATATGTACTGAACTACATCCTAGAATGTAACAGTTACTTAAGGATAATGTTGCAGTACTGGATAAAGCAAGCCCTAAATGTGTCAAGTGGGCAATATGAAATGGTTTCATTATACCCTGGAAAATGCTTCATAATAAAAGATCACATGCAAATGTAGGTCCTGGGCTAGTAATTTACATTTGTGAAGAGGATGCATCCAGCAAAGATCATTCAATTAACAAATAGAGAGGATTCTGAAGAGAAATGATCCTTCCGGATGCCAAATGTGTCATCCAATATCACTGTCACTGCTGAGGTATCAGGAATGTCAGATAAATCTTCAGATGACTTCAACTCTAAGCAGTGGAAATAATTTCACTTGGGGATAAAACTGCCATTTGGCTCAATTATCTTCATAGAGTCTAATTCTAGAAGGCTGGCAGGTTTCTTTTCCTCACTCTTCTAAGCTATGAAGGATTTCATCACCAGCATGATTTCCCTGGATGTGGAATATGTTTCATTTCAGCATTAAATATACTTTAAAACCAAGCAATCTTGGGGAAGGATTTTAGCAGGCAGCTTCCTTCTCCCTGTTAGTGGAGTCTTGAAAAGCACGCATAGCAATGAGGATATGAGTCATTGCACTGTATCACCATTCAGGAATAATTTATCCACAGGGAAATGCAAATCAAAACCGCAGTGAGATCCCACTTTGCGCCAAACAACCCATATCAAAAAAGACCAGAAACAAGTGTTGATGAGGATGAGGGGAAAAAAAGGATGAGGATGTTTGTGGAAGTATAGGCTGCTCCAATCCTCATGGAAAGCATATATGGAGGCTTCTCAAAAGACTAAAAATGACTCTGCCATATGACCCAGCAATTCCACTCCTAGGTATTTACCCAAAGAACGCAGAAACACTAATTTGAAGAGATAAATGCGTTCCTGAGTTCATTGCAGCACTGTTTACAATGACCAAGTTATGAAACAGCGTCAGTGCCCAAAGATACATGAATAGATTAGGAAGGTGTGGCATATATACACGATGGACCATTACTCAGCTATAAAAAAAAAAGATGAATTCTCGCCATTTGCAACAACATGGATAGAACTGGAAGGTATTCTAAGCAAAATATGTCAGAAGGAGAAAAAACAATAGCCAATTTCATTCATATTTGGAATATAGAGAAACAAAATATTAAAAGCTAGCAAAACTAAACCAAAACATACCCTAGAGATATGAGTGCAGAACTGAGCCCACCAGAGGGGGAGGGAGGATGAGGTGGGAACAAAAGGAGAGAAGGGAACCCAAAGGTCCAGGGTAAAGGACTGTGGGTTTTTAGGTGGTGGGTGTGTAGGGTGTGGTAACACATCCAAGGACGTGTGAGCTGGTTCCCCTAAATCATTTCTAGTGTTGTAAACCAATGTTACTTCTGTAAAAAGAAAAATCAGAATAACCTGAACAGCACTGATATTTTATGAATAGAGGAGTAACTTATGGAAAGTCAACAAAGACTTTTCATGTATATGTGACAGATTTTCAAAATCCTGTGGTACTTGCTTGTGTTTATTATTCATTTCTCCATAAGTTTTGGGTGTTTGTTAGAACGTTTACACATTATCCATTGATAAAAAGCATCTGATAATAAGAGGGAAATTTTAGTATGTTTTCAAATTTGTTTTTCAGCTCATAGATAAATGATGCCTTAAGAAAAAATACAGCAATTTTTAATAGGGTATATGTACAATTTCTTAGTCATAAGAAATTTACAACATATAAATTTCCATATTTAATAAGATATTAAGCAATATTGTGAACAAAATGTTGAATTTTGATGGGCCAAAGAAACTATTCTACAATAAGGTATCCCCCAAATCAAATGTTTTAGTGAACATTATTTTCATTTTTAATTGACTTTTATCTAATATTCAAACATAATATTTTAGTTTTAAGACATTAAATTTTTCAGTCTCTTTATTAATACAACTGTTTTTTTGTATAGTTCCACTTTGCTGAATTAAGCAAAAAAACAAGAATGGAAGTTTGGTTATGTCTGGTTGTTTCTAGTTTTGAATTTCTAACAGAATGCTTCATACTACTATGCTTAAAATGTCTTTCATGTATATGTAAGTTTGGTAACCTTCAAAAGTACACATTTCATTTGCCATGAGATGCTCAATTTCAAGGTGCATTCAAGCTCTATTCCTACTACAGTCAATGCAGTTTGTTCATTAGATCCATTTAAAATCATAATGTAGGTCCTCCCTGGTGGCGCAGCAATTAAGCACTGCGCTGTGGAGCTGTTGGCAGCAGCGATGCCAGTTCAATGCCAGGCTGGGAAGAATCCCATGTGGCACGGCAGACCTTGCCTACCTTGCCTGCTGCTCCCCTCAGCAGTGTATTTCCCTCAATCTGCCTGTGCTGTTTCCCACTCTGTCTCTGGTGAACCCTCTCACCGCCCCACGCCTCTGGCCTGTACCTCTTCAGCTTGTATGCATAAATAAATAAATCTTTAAAAAAATAAAATCATAATGTATATCTTTTGTATTGAATCAGTACTTAGTCAAAAGAAATTCCTTCAATATTATGGGATATATTTTCTCCTATTTCTGGGAGAAAACTATTTATTTTGAATTGATGGTTCTCTCATAAATCTCTTCTCATTATGAATTCTTTGTCATCCCAAGTATTTTGCAACAGTAAATCCGGAACAATATCCTCATTCCCAACATGAGTCAAAAGACTGGGAATGTGATGTGAGAGAGAGAGAGAGAGAGAGAGAGAGAGAGAGAGAGAGAGAGAGAGAGCAAGAGCGAGCTAGAAAAGTGTTCATTCCACCTACTTCATTTAGGAAAATTAAAAATTCTTTTTTTTTTTAAAGATTTTATGCATACAAGCTGGGGTACAGGCCAGAGGTGTGGGGTGGCGAGAGGGTTCACCAGAGACAGAGTGGGGAGCAGAACAGGCAGATCGATGGAAATACACTGCTGAGGGGAGCAGCGGGCGAGGCAAGAGAGGTCTGCAGCACCATGTGGGAACCTCCCCGGCCGGGCATCGAACTTGCGTCGTCGCTGCCAACAGCTCCACAGCACAGCGCTTAACCACTGTGCCACCAGGGAGGCCAGGAAAATTAAAAATTCTTTACCTTGCTTCAATCTGACCCCAAGTGGAAAAATAAAAGACAAGAGTTCATGCTGGTGAGCTGACAGAGAAAAGATATCCCAGCATAATGAAATTAAAATTTTCTTCACCTAAGTTTAATTTTTCAGGTAAATTCAGATTCATGATCTTTTTATTTTCGTTTCTTTTTTATAAAAGATTGATGTGTTACTATAAAGATTCTTATTTTTGCAAAGTGTATTCAGGTATACAACAACAAAAAATGGATCATTCGTAAGCTTTGTATTGTTTATAACCCTTATAAATTATTAACAGTAACCCTTATAATTTATAAATAAGAACCTTTATTATTCATAAATTATAAGCACCACCATCTCTTATTGTACTTATTATTTTTTTTAATATTTATTTTTACATACAAGCTGGGGTATAGGCCAAAGGCGTGGGGCAGCGAGAGGGTTCACCAGAAACAGAGCGGGGAGCAGAACAGACAGATCAGAAATACACTGCTGAGGGGAGCAGCGGGCGAGGCAGGAGAGGTCTGCCGCACCATGTGGGATTCTCCCTGGCTGGGCGTCGAACTCTCATCATGCGCTGTCGACAGCTCCACAGCACAGTGCTCAACCACTGCGCCACCAGGGAGGCCCTATTGTACTTATTGAAATTGCGTTTACCATTCAACCCTCAACTGAAAGAAATTTTTTCCATAAAAATTTTGCATATCACCTGCATATCCTATCATAACAATCCTCCGTCATTATGCCCCTTTGAACTTCATTATGACATTGTGGAACATAGAACGTCCCTCGATTTCTCAGAGGTCTGGTTAAAACCCACCCTCCTCAAGTCTTCATAGATCTTGAGAATTAGGTCTGTTTTCACTTGTTTAGTTAATTACTCTGAGATCAGGAAAGAGACTAACATTTCTCTTAGAACTCAACGTAAGTCTAAATTAACTTCCAAGGAAGACTGAGAAGCTGTCTCCCTAGATAGACATTTTCATTTCAAAAAATATGAATCCCAGACCTTGAAGCATCCCTGGGTCATAAAACAGGTTTTCTCTGACTCTACGGAAGACATAGGTAACATTTTTTAAAAGATTCTAGTGAGAACCCAATTCTCTCTCCATCTCTTTTCAAAGGAACAAAGTTCTTTTCTTCTCCCGTCAGGAGGAACGGGGTGGCTAGCTCAGAGTCCATTTTGTCAATCCACTGTCCTCTGGTCCTCATATGGCGTATTCAGCAATCTTCTTTGAGGAATTCCCATTTCCTCTCGCCTGACGCAGGTCCCAGGCACTTTAATTACTGTGATGTAATGAACAAGTAATTCAGCTGTGATCCAGAACCCCCAGAATGCATTGGGATACAATTAGTAACAATAAATATTGTATCTAGCAAAACAACCTTTTAACATCTTCTGGTAATTTCTACCTATCTTCTGGTCTGGCAATTGTAAGTGGACATGTGTTTGCTACGTCATCACTTTATTCCTTCACAGTACGTAGTCATGGGATGTATAGGGATATGTTAGTGTTTATCCTTGTCTGAGTACTGTTCGCAGATTTTTCATATATTAGCTTTGTTGTCTGTCATTTTACTGTACTCATTTCTTTTCTCTTTCTCTCTCTCTCTCTCTCTTTTTTTTTTTTTTTTTTGTGTAGAAGACCTGGGGTCCAGGCCACAGGTGCAGGGGGTGAGAGGATTCACCAGAGACAGAGTGGGGAGCAGAACAGGCAGATCTACTGAAATACACTGCTGAGGGGAGCAGCGGCTGTGCCATGTGTGGATCAGCTCCCTGGCTGGTGATCAAACGCAGGCTTTAGTGGTGATAGTGCTGAGACTGAACCCCTAAGCCACCAGGGAGACCCATTTATTGTTTCTAATAGTTTTTCAGTGATGTCTTTAAGGTATTCCATGTATTATCACGTCATCTGCAAATTTACTTCTTCCTTCCCAATTTGGATACCTCTCACTTCCTTTTCTGTCCTAATTGCTCTGATTAGGACTTCCCATACTATGTAAGTTACATAATAGTGGTGAGAGTGGACATCCACTCCTCTTCTTTTACTTTGACTGTTTGATGATGTCTGTCCTAGCAAAGAGATCGCAAGTATCAATGGGAAAACAGATTCCAGAACGGCAGATACTCGGTGGAAGCTCTCAGCTGACCAAGGCCTGGTGCAGATAATCACTGCATTAGATAGAAGACTTAATTGGCACCCAGGGTGCCTTGACCATAAAGGTCTATTACTAAGGGCAATAAGCCATGGAGTTAAAAAGATGATCAACCAATCATTTATGTATTTAAGAAAAAATGATCAGAATCTCAATGTCAGCCATCCTAATAAAAACCTGCAACCTCTCATTCAGTTTCCAAATCTAAGCTAGTTCACAAAACCAGGCCCAATTAATTGATGAGAAGGCAGTTTCCTTTAAGGAAAGAACTGTAATGTTACAACAAGTATACAAGGAGTATAGCATCAATACATTCTTTCCTCCAAAGGAGCCTTAAGCCATCTTCTGGAGTAACTATGTACATAAGGAAGAGGAATACCCAAAATTTTTTGAGGCTTACTAGATACAATGTCTGATCTGACACCAGTAGCAGGGAATTTCCAAGGCCATTGCATTGCCTATTGGGGTAAGGTCTTATGGAGACAGAGGGTAAATGAAAAAGATGCAGGCGTCAGAGGGTCTGCAGACCTAATCTGTAATCCTTTCCCCAGTTTCCCGGTATATTTAGATTGGGAAGAACCCCAGCCTGTACATGAAGAGCCAGGAAGAGAGAAAAGGCTGACTGGAAGGAAGTATCCCTGACATTGCCCTTAATTTCTCTACGCAACTTGTTGCTATATGTTGTTTTCATTAAAGTGGTTAAAGAAAATTCTGCCACACAGAGATACGTCACTGGAAAAGGCAGAAGTATTTTTATATCCTGTTCAGGTTATTATGGTTGGTGTTCTTTGATACTACACCAAAATTCAGCATTTAGTAGCTTTTTAAACATTCACTTCAATCGTTACTCAGAAACCGTATCAACCCACCTTGATGCTTAATAACTTAAAAGTCTTTTCGTCTTCCATTTTGAATGCATCTTTTTACCCAAGCTTGGCTTTATAACATCGTCCAGACACTGACACACATTTCATTATGCAATATTTAAAAATCACATTCATCACTATCAGCACCAGTCTCCTCAGACAGACCTTAAAGTAGGGAGAAGCTGTCAAGCCGGTACAGTTAAATGTTCTCCAGAATTCTAATTATGGCTTAAAAGCTTGAATTTTGTCATCAGCCACAAATTCTGCCCATTGTCTTCCTTAAGGTGACAGACTCACTTCATTCATTTTCCAGATAATGTCTGCCAAATACCCAAGTCTGAATAACCGTAATTTGTCTATCAGATATTCTCAAGAATAAGAAAGATACTCCATGAAAAAGTAATTAGGGTAACTCAGGCCCACAAATACTTTCCCTGGAAATGATCTTCAGACTTGGGTGTAAAGCAGAAATACTTTAAGGACATGTCCCATCTCATTGCACAGAATGTTGAAAAACCTCATCAAATATTAGCACAAATAACATCTTATGAAAAATGTATTTTCTAAACACAGTGAAAAGAGTGACAGTGTTTTATCAGGACATTCTTAAGTCCTTAAGCTGTTTCTTCAAGATGTTCTTAACTTTTCTTCCCTCCTTTGAGTGCCGGTGGTGAAGAATATAATGATGGCAGGTCGGGCTTGGTGCTGCTGATTTGATTTCTGCTGAGACGCCAGCAGCATGGCCAACCATTGATTTTGCATCACTGGAGAAAATAGCGACACAGGAGAAGATGCAGATGGAACCTTACATTATTTTTAAAATAGGTTGGGTGTGGAGATTCCCCCAAGGAGGCTTCAGAGACCTCTGGGGTACTATACCATATTTTAAAAACCACTGTCTTAATCAAGGAAGGCTAAGACCCCAGGTAGAAATAGCCAGAATGTGTCCTTTATGAAGTCACCATACAGAATAATGGCAGGAAATTGCAACAACACTTTTCAAGACTCCCAATTGTGCGAGCAAATGCTGCCAGTCCCCAGCATTTCTGCCCACCTGGAATGGAATCAGCTACAGGTCCTGGAAGACAGAGGACAAAGGTACCTCTGAGAGGAAGCCTGTTCTGGTTCTTCCTCCCAGTTACCTTCAACTCAGATAATCGGAGCCCCTGGGAGATTCACATATACCTTTTCCCAAACCTTTCCTCCTTCCTCGTCAGGCAAGGGAAAACTACATAAATAGACTTTCAGGAGCAGCTGAAATGTCACAAAGTTCCCAAAGGTTGCCGTGCAAAATATGACCTACCACGAGTGCAGTAATGGCCCTTTCTTCCCCCAACAGGCTTGTAATTTCCTCGGCAAGAAAATGCATCATTTGACTTTCTAAAATGCCCCTCCAGTCCCTCACCCAGCACTGCCCCTGTAATAAGCCTTAGATAAATACCTGATTCACTGATTTATTGATGTAATAAGAAGCCGAGTTAATGTGTGCACAGGGTGATGGAGGGGAGCATAATTGAGCAAAAATGCCACAGGCAGAGAGATTTCATGCAAGCTCCCACGTAACAAAGATATGCACATATGATAAAAATTCTCCTAATTACATTTCCTCAATGTTTTTTCATTTGCAGATGGAACAGTTTTCTTTTTTGTTTTAATGTATTTTCATGGGCACACCCCACAGCTCATCCTGGTCTATAAGCAGGGCTCTGGTGGCTCTTAGCTCAGCCTCACTCTGAGCCTGACAGCGCCCCCTCAGCGCCCCCCACCGGAGCAGCACGGGGGCTGTGGGTTCTGAAGTTCTAGAAAGAGCTGTGGGGAGGAAACCTGTGCACCTTCTGCTGCACTGGAGGACTTGAATCTGCTCTCTCAGCATTCAGCGCTTCCGGGTTGTCTCTTGTGACATTTTAGACAAGTTTCAAACTTAAGATACATTGAGCAGCTTGTGTGTTTTGCTGCGGTAACACTGGTTCACAACACTGTGATGTGGGATCCTCAGCCCTCCTTATTCGCTTTAGAAAAAATATAGGGGTCTCCCTGGTGGCACAGTGGCTAAATGCTGCGCTGTGGAGCTGTCAGCAGCAGCGACATGAGTTCGATGCCCGGCCGGGGAGATTCCCACACGGCACAGCAGACCTCTCCTGTCTCCCCGCTGCTCCCCTCAGCAGTGTATTTCCATCGATCTGCCTGTGCCACTCCCCACTCTGTCTCTGGTGAACCCTCTCGCCACCCCACGCCTCTGGCCTATGCCCCAGCTTGTATGCATAAATAAATAAATCTTAAAAAAAAATAGAAAAAATAAAAACCTCTGGGCACCAAGACAATAGCCCCGAGAACAAGAAGGGTTGGAGATTCCACTCTGTGTATGTTTTATTTTATTTTTTAAAGATTTATTTATTTATGCATACAACCTGGGGTGTAGACCAGAGGTGTGGGGTGGTGAGAGGGTTCACCAGAGACAGAATGGGGAGCAGAACAGGCAGACTGACTGAAATACACTGCTGAGGGGAGCAGCGGGTGAGACAGGAGAGGTCTGCTGTGCCCTGTGGGAAGTTCCCTGGCCGGGGATCGAACTCGTGCTGCAGTGACTCTGGATAGCTTCATAGTGCTGAGACTTAACCTGTTGCACCACCAGGGAGGCCCTGTATATGTTTTAGAAGCAAACCCAGCAGTTTACTTTAGAGAAGTACATGCTCATTTGATCACACCACATTGGTGTGTTAAAGCCAGCCGGGTGCTCATTTAGCCTGTTGCCTCAGCAGACCACCATGATCGAGCCCTAGCACCCAAAGAAACTGAGGACCTTATTCAATTTAAGCCTCTGCGTGAATCTTCTAGATCAGCTTTTCATTGTTCCCATGTACATGTTTGTACACACAGGTGCACATGCATATAAACACATACATTACACAGACTGTATTATGTTTATGTATACTCACAGATAATAACCTTAGCTATTTTCTCATTTGTTTTATTGTCAGAAAATAAAATTCGTTGATAAGCTTCCTCACTGAAAAAACAAGCTTACTTTGAGGTGTAGTTTTAGAATCAAAGGATGTGCCCTCAATCTCCTGAAATTCCCTTTCTTTAATTGCTAATTGGTGACTGAAAGATATTTGATGAAGCAAATATTCTATCTACAAAAATGTGTATCTTTAAGTGTAGGGGTGAGATGGTGACTTAACTCCTTTATACTAAGTTGTAAATGACTGCAGTGATGGGTTTCCGATTTTGGGGGGAGGGCACAACAACAGGGCTGAAGCCCTGAGGACGCTGGGAGCTGAAGCTTAGAGAGGACAGGGATCATCTCCTCCCCCTTCTCCAGGAAACTACAGAGCTTTAAAGAAAGGAAAATTGCAGCTGCTGAGCACCAAGTAACTAAGTACATACATCCTATGATTTTTCTCAGGCCAGTTCATGAAATGCACATTCTCTGAAATAGCACTATAAAATCCAAGCTGATTTCAATAATTTACCTAAAGTGCATTTGGCTTCCATTACTTGCCCACCACAGAAAAATTCCCAACAATATACCATTAGTTTCATAATTTCATGCTCACTGTTTTCAGAAAAAAATACTTTAGTGACTGATGCTTTGTTTTATTATTTCCATACATGCACTAACTATTTAGATATTGGTCACTTCTCCACCGGAGGTCCTATCTACGAACTGAAAAAAATCCCATTTCCCTCATAATATCACCAGAAAATTCATCCATTGGTTTGTTTGAACAATCAGACGCCCATCTTGCCCCCAGATCTCCCTCTCACCCTCATCCAGTTATTCAAGACCAAGACAATCACCTCAGAGTTATTCTCATTTCCGTATAGCATACATTCTAATAGAACACTCCAAAGTCTGAGGGATATTGATATACTAAGCTGATCTCTTTGTGTCTTCTGTTTCATTCCCCAAAATTAACTGGCTGGACACAGAAGAGATGTAGAGTAAAGGTGTGGATTCAATCTGTACCTTTGGATGAATGCTTCTAACCCACTTACAAAATTTATGAAAATGTTTCCTAACATTTATTAAAATGCTAATAATCATCAAACAGAACTTACTAAAATGTTTCCTAATGTTCTGAAAGAATTTCTACTGTATCCACAGTAACTTATTTTCAACAGTACCCAAATGACTAAGTTTCTTATTTCTGATTTAGTCTTTAGCAAGAAATTGTCATATTACAAAGAAAGGAAAAGAGACCCTAGAACTTGCATGGTCTCTGCTCAACAGAGACAAATGTATATTCTTCGAACTTTGCAGTGCAAGTTGCTGAGTTCCTGTAATGCACTCTCATTGTATAAAATTTTCTTTAAAAGCTAAAAAAACAAAATCTGGGGAAGAGTCCCTAACACAAGAACCACTTAAGGAGTTCTCAGAATTGTGGGCCCTGATTGTTGGCTACTCACTTCTTTGCACGCACATTATTGGCCTGGTTCCAACTGCCTTTTGCCAAGGAGAGTCTATCCCAAGTTTTGAAAGGGCAACTTATTACTTCCACCCTCTGAAATTACAGGCTCATTAATTTATTATGCAATCCATCTACCACGCGCACCATGTCTCCTTGGTAAATGGCACACTGGGACAACTTAGGACTCGGAGGCTTTAGAACTGCATGCGGCCTTTGGAAGTGGTTCCTGCTTCAATGATCAGAATTCTATTATTTTTTAAATCTAAGCTTTTATTTTCATCAAAAATAATAATTTTTTTTCTTTTTTTTTATTGTTATTTATGTCTTTTACATTTTGTATTCCCCTTGGGCAGCCCACCACCAATTCACCCATGATCCATCTCCATGGTCCCCTGTATTCTCCTCTCTTCCATTTT
>PVIJ01020512.1:0-20733 GCA_004024925.1 Scalopus aquaticus | reverse complement strand
TTTTTTTTAAGATTGATTTATTTATGCATACAAGCTGGGGTGCAGGCCAGAAGTGTGGGGCGGTGAGAGGGTTCACCAGAAACAGAGTGGAGAGCAGAACAGGCAGATCAACTGAAATACACTGCTGAGGGGAGCAGCGGGCGAGGCAGGAGAAGTCTGCTGTGCCATGTGCAATCTCCCTGGCCAGGCACTGAACTCGCGCTTCAGAAGCCGACAGCTCCACAGCGCTGCTCTTAACCCACTGCTCCACCAGGGAGGCCCCCTCTATTATTTAGATCAACACTTTTAACTGGTAGCATTGTAATGACAGAAGTGCTCAGGACTGCTAGCCTCCTGACCAGGATCCTTGGCTGTGACAGAAGGCAGGAAGCATGGCCTGGCAGAAATGAGGGCAAAGTATCTGCACGAGACTCCAATATTCAGGGATGGATACCCTTTGCCACACTTTCATTACTTTTTCCTACAGAACGGAGCCCACTGGAGAAGGACAACTGGAGGCAAAGGTAGTAGACATGGGTCACCTGGAGAAACTGAGGCCTCTGAAACTGAGGTGGATGCCTGAGGGAGAGAGGGAGAGCATGAGGGAGACTGCAGCTGCAGCTCTGCTCAAAGGTGCAAGGGGACACAAAGAAATAAAGCCATTTACATTGGGGCACCTCGACTGGACTGACCCCAACTCCAAAGCCTATTCCTCTGGTACTGAGAAGTCGTGAACCACTAAAAACTACTGAAGATGCTTCCAGCTACCACCGTGTACAGAGTGTCACAGAAACTGTTCCGGGATCTTACCTCTTTAAGCCTCAAAATGTCATGATCCACAATTTATAGACTGAAAAACTCAGGCTCAGGCTAGTTAAATTCTTGGGCAACATCATGCCCCAAGGAAGATTTGACTCGGAGCTCCGGTGCCCCTGGGAGACACCCTGCTTCTTTGACCAAGATTCCCATGGTTCCCATTCCTCACTGTGCTGGCAATTTCTTGGCCACCTTTTCTGAATTGTAAGAACTGTAAGAATGTTAAATGGTTCTCCTCCCTAAGTACCACATTTTGAAGTCACTGGCAAAAAACAAAAACAAACAAACAAACAAAAAACAAACAGACATTCCAAGTTCCTCAAAACTGACAGAGCAATTAAATACTGTTAATATCCTCCCTCCGTATCAAACATAAAAACCCTCTAATAATGATTTCAGTGTCAGGGCAAGACTACAACTCAACCTAACATGCCCTCCATCCTCTTTTACCCCGTCGGGAGATAACAGGCACCCATCTGGTCACAGCACACTGTCACACTTTCAACTCATCCCCCAGCCATTGAATAAAGCTATTTCAGCTCAAGAAAAAAAAAAAAATTCTCAATTAAACTGCCAATATTTAAACACACACTCACACAGGCTGGCAGGTTAGAGAATAGGTCACCAAAGCCACTACAATGTTGCCTCCTAGTCAACAGAAGTTCCAACCAGGGCAGAAGAAATACTACATGGAAATGAATGATCAGCTATGGAATAAGTGAGGTGGGAGGTGACTGCTGACAAAGGTGACAATGCCAGGCACTCCAAAATGCCTTAATTCATGTTAAGGCCCTTTCCTTTGGAGTCTGAACCATGTAGCAAACGATCCAAAATACTGGTGAGCCTGGGTATCCAGGAAGTCACCCTTATTGTCTCAAGAGAAGACTTGCTCAAAAAAAGCCGAAGAACCAAATGTATATCAAAAAGAATTCTTTTATCTTAATGTAAGCTGTAGGCTCTAATTCAGGCACATAAAGAACCGAGAGAGAGAGAGAGAGAGCGCGGAGAGAGAGAGAGAGAGAGAGAGGCTGCAGAGCTCAATCACGCCTTCTTCAAATAAGAACAGATAGCAGGAGAAAAACATCTCTAGGTGAGACTCACTGGGTTAAGGTGACTGGCCCACACTGTAATTCCAGATGTAACACTGGAGGCTGTTGTGGTTTTGTGTCACCTGGACGGGAACTCAATTTCCTTCTCCATGTTCCTTCTTGGTTTCTACCTGAACTATCTAGGCAAGGTCAGACAGTCTGTCTTTGAAATTAGAAACTGTTCCATGATTTCTGATTTTATTACTCCATTTCAACCCTGAAAGAACTCCAGCACAGCAATTGTATATTTCTCAAGGTCAGCCACCTTTTTCCACACTTCTTACCCTAGAGAGTATGGTCATCATATAGACCCGTAAACTGAAAAAACATTTGTTAAAGTAAAACCTCACTTATTGAGAAAGCAGAATTCTTGGGGAGTAAAATTAAATCACCCAATTTCAGTTGTGATCAAAAATGCTTGTAACATTTCTAGTTCATGAAAATATAAAATTATTTTTAATAAGAAATATTGGTCCAGTCATAATTTGTTCAACTAAAAGCCAAATGCTATTGTAATGAAATAAAACTTCAAACTACAGTCTTTGAAGCAAATGTCTCAACACAACTTTTCCTCTTGACATATTTTGATCCTTATAGCTCTGGAAACTAATCAGAGTATGCATTAGCCTTAAAATAAGGATGAATAAACTGAAATACATTAGGAAGAAAAACAAAACTTAACTAAACCAAGTAGAGAAATATAATCCTGGTGCAGGTGTTTGTTGTTTTGGGTGTATGGCCTTGTTTTGGTTTTCTGGTTTTGTTTGGCTACATAACAACTTTTATTCATACCCTAAATCTTCATCCTTCACGGAAATTTTCTTAGACTCATAGAAGGGTTTAAGTCCATATTCTAAATAAGTTTTTTAAAAATTGTAAGTGTCCAGATTTGGGATAGAAGGATTTCCATTTTCTCAGAGGGCAGAAAGCAGCCAGCTGCCCTGGGGCATGCGCTGTGTGATTCATTAACATCTAGACAGTGCCCTGATCCTCCCGAGAACATTCCTCTGTTGCATCCTATTGGTTGACATCTGTATTTATCAATTTTTACACTTTGCTTACCTGCTGCTGGGATCTTAAACTATCAGATTGAAGAATGTGGGGTCAGGGTAATGTGACTACAGAGATCAGCTCCTGGAGAGCTGACACCAGCAGGAAGCAAACATGGCCTCCTTCTCTGGTTTCCTCCATCGTCATTTTGTGTCAACTGGATAATGGGCTATTTTCAAAACCAGGCTAAAAATTCAAGGTGCAAAATGCAACCAGGTGCCATATTAAAAGTGCCTCCCAAACTTAATCTATGAGAAGTAAAGTCTTTTAAGCGAAAAGGTAAGATGGGACCGTGGGTCAGTCCTTTCTCCTCTCCGGGTTTCTATTCTTGCAGGATTAAACTGAAATAAAATAAGAACTTTTCATACATTTGGAGAATGTTCATACATTTGTTATTTGGCTCAGTGATTCACCAAGAAATAGTCTAGAAGTATAACAGGTAAATGTTATTTTTCAATTGCTCTATCCTCAAGAAAAACACATTTTATTACCTGAAGTTGCATTTAAAATAATGTTTAGGGTCATTTCCAGACACGTCCTACCCGCTGCCTTCAGTCTTCCAGCACACACTTGTAGCAGATCCATAATAGTCCTCTGAGGACAGCCATGTCGCCCTGAGCCCCTGCACAGTCTGTACACAACTGAGTCTGCAAAACACCAAGTCTGTTGTTGACCGTAAGCCTTACTGATAACATACAGTGGATTAATACACCTTTGGTATGCTGTATGTATTGTATACTGTTACTCTTATAATAAAGTAGGTTAGAGAAAAGAGAATGTTAAAGTCTTAAGAAAAAACATTTTATAGAAATGTACTATCTTGATAACTGTAAGTTTACAAGAAAATCTGTGGATTTTTAAACTTGAATTGTGGATCCACAGTTTAAACCTGAATTGTTCAACATTTGGAAAGCTGTTTAAATGACTGAAGACAATGGGCATTGAAGACAATGCCCATAATCAAAACTCACACTTGATCTTCCTTCTACGGCAGCGAATTTTAGAATAACTTATTAGAAGGAATAGGCTGGTGACAAATCAAAAAGACTTTCCGATCATTTTAATATGGTTATGGAGTCTGCTATTTCTTGGATTTTCTCAATAAAAAACATTTTAAATCATGATCATTTTTAAACAAAAGGCTTGTTTACATTTAAAAGTGCCAGTGTAATTTTCATCCTAAACATTGACTGCCAAGGTCTAAAATTAGCTCAATCCTGTGCCTTATGCTACAAAAAAAGCAAGTTGCATCTACTACTGAGATCATGGATACCTTAGAGTCAGCCCCTTCCTTGCATTCTCCCAGGCCACTCTCCTCAACGGAGGTCACCAGCATTTCATGTCTTCTGGACCTCGGCTCTGTTCTTGTTTACTTTAATGAAGAGTTCTGACGTGTACTTCTTGTTACTGTGTTCTTTGTGCATGTTCCTAAAATCAAAACTCACACTTTCCTAGAATAACTCTACCTTAAAAAAAAAATGTACCCTTGATGTTCCAAGTCTGCAAAATAAGTCATAGTCCCCATTTCATGATAGATTCACGCTTATACTCTGAAACATTCAAAAAATCATTTCCTCATGGCATTACTGGCAATCGCTATCTTTTCTCATGAGCATTAGCACACAGCATTTTCCTAATAGAAAACACTTATTGTACACAGCTTGAGTTATCTTCAGAGCAAAGGAAATTTGGTCTCTGTCACTAATTTTTCTCAACTCAATTTTCCATCAAGAGCCACAAATAGGATATAAACCTTTGGCACGAAAACCAGTCTGGAGTTGATACCTAAAGCCAGTCTCAATTAGTGATGATTCCCTTTCTATTCTCATGTACCAATACTGCAACTGAAGTGAAATAACTAAGTAGACTCAGGTATGTGTATGCACACATGTGATGTGCAAATGAAAATTTGGAATGTAAGAAAGCAAACTGTTACCCATTTTTCAAAAAGTAGTAACTGAGTTGGACTTAATGTCTTGTCAGTGATTAACACATTTGGAGTAATCTATACTGGATTTGGAACTAATGCTGACAAGAAACACTGAAACTGAGGCAAACAGGTCAACAAAGACGCAGTTCTATTAACACAAGACACATTATGGGGCCTCCTTGGTGGCCTAGGGGTTAAGTCTCAGCGCTGTCACCACAACGGCCTGAGTTCAATCCCAGTTAGGAAGCTGACCCACGTGGCGTAGCAGACCTCCCCTGTCTTGCCAGCTGCTCCCCTCACCAGTATATTTCAGTAAATCCGCCTGTTCTGCCCCCCACACTGTCTCTGATGAATCCTCTCACTCCCCACAGCTCTGGCCTACACCCTTGGTTTTCTACATAAAAATTAATAAGAATTTTTTTAAAAGACACATTATGCTATTCTCTCTGCTGTTTGAATTGCTCTCACTCTCTTCTTTCTCCCAAGCAGCACGTCAGAGTGAAAAATCAGGAGTGAAAACTGGAAATAGGTGAGTTTTTCCAGACTTGTGTACTCTTACCTCTGTCCATATTGTCTATCATGGACCGAGGCAATAATTATCAACAGCTGCTGAAATCTTTAAGAGAGAAGCTGATGGGAAACTTTATCCTGGATGGATAAAGATGACAACATTAGAATCTGCAGATCCATCTTAATATCACCAAAAGAAAAAGACTTGGTAAGCCTTGTGATAGATGCAATAAGAAATATACAATATGTATAATACAGGAAATACACAGTACCTTCTAGGATGATTTTTTTTCATGTCAAAATATAAAGCCTGCATCTAATCCCAAATTAACATTTACAGGAAATAAAGGGGCAGAAGAATATGTTAAATGACATAATCAGGATGCAATCAACAAAATCCAGAATGTAAGTCATTTTTCAGATAAAAAAATTTTTTTGATGTTAATTTTTTAAATCAAAATATTTCAAATAAATCAGTAGAATAATAGGCTAAGGACAAGAAAATATCCCAGAAAGGGGCCTCCCTGATGGGACAAGGGGTAAAGTCTCAGCACTATGAATCTATCAGCAGCCACTGCAGCATGAGTTTGATACCTGGCCAGGGAGCTTCCCACATGGCGCAGCAGACCTCTCCTGCCTCACCCGCTGCTCCCCTCAGCAGTGTACTTCTGATCTGCCTGTTCTGCTCCCCACTCTGTCTCTGGTGAATCCTCTCACCACCCCCCACCTCCACACCTCTGGCCTACACCCCAGCTCTTGTATGCATAAATAAATAAATCTTAAAAAAAAAAATCCCAGAAAGTAAAACAAATATGGCTTTTTTTCCAGAAAAAAAAAAAAAAAACTCTGTCAAACAAGTTAACTCAGTTTTTCAACAAATACATTGTCTTTTTTTTTTAGTCAGGAAAACTAAGTTAAGAGAGACTTAGAGATAAACTTAATGCAATATATGAAATTATATGGCTTCCAATTCAAACAAACCAAGGCAGGATAATCAGAAAAATTTAAGTACTGACAGTATGATTTTAAGAAACAGTTGTTAATTTTTTGAGATGTAGTGATATTACGGTGATGTTTTTTAAGAGTCCTTACCTTTTGGAAAAGAATGCCTAACTATTTTTGGGTAACATTTAGGATGTCCTGGATTTGCTTTAAGATAATCCGATGTGAGAGGAAAAAGAAAAGGTCATTGATGAATCAGGATTGACTGAGTGTTGGTAATCATTAAAGCTGGTTGTGAATGGATGGGATTCATTAAATGATTTGAAATGTTTGAAATGTATCAGAAATTTTTAAGTTTATAACCTTCTATATATTCATACTATAAAATCATAAAGGGTTCTCTGTTATTCCAACAGTGTGGCTTCTATATATCTGATATACACAGAACACCATGGCAATAAATTAAAGACCACTTCTGGATGCTGACTGTATTTAGATCAATTTTAATGCAGCTATATGACAGGTCATTGGCAAGTGCTGTGTATGAGTTTATATCTACCTAGACAGATAAATTGTATAAACCTATGTCGTAAACTAGGTGAGGTTCATTTGAGTTTATAGCTACCAATAAAAAAGTGTTAGAGATTCAGGTATAGTGTTGGCTCCTGCTTGGAAAATCTAACATCTCCTAAGTAAAATATAATTCAGAAAAGATCTCATTTTATAACCTGGATACATTTGTCCATAACAATGAATCAGTAAGCATCTATTGCAATCTGGAGTCCTGTTTTTTAGACTTTTGAGCTTGCTTAAAACTGAAAAGTAACATTTAAGAAGTGGGAAATGAAAAGTAATATGTCTAGTCTAATAATATCAAAGAAAATTTTCAAGCCATAATAAAGTGGGTATCAACATATATTGCCAAATGAATGAATGAATCTGAGCCTTATTTAATTTTAAAAGTCTGTTTAACTAGAGTCATGGAATCACCAGTTTGGAATTCTGATATTTAGAAAGTACCTCTAAAGTTCATTTTGTCTAATCCTTGGGTTCTCGGTGGAATCAAATTGCAAATGTAATCAAGATAGAACTGCAATATAGGATTTCTTTAAGTCTCTAACATTGTTTGACCTTGAGTCAAACATTTAATTCACTCCTACCAGCCCACAATGGTAGGCATATTATGAAAAATGAAAGAGAACCTAAAAAACCATGAGGCAAACCCTACTTGAAACAGAAAACAATGCAGGAATACAGGAAGCTAAAGAAAACTTCTAAAAAATGTAATAACTTCAAAGGGATATTTAAAAGGCATTTCAGTCACAAAATATGATTCCATAAAACAATAAGAGAACAGGAGACATGGCTTAGAAATTACAATGCTAGCTGAGTTTTGTTTTGTTTTTTTTTAAAGATTTATTTATTTATGCATACAAGCTGGGGTGCAGGCCAGAGGTGTGGGGCAGCGAGAGGTTCACCAGAGACAGAGCGGGGAGCAGAACAGACAGATGGACGGAAATACACTGCTGAGGGGAGCTGAGGGCGAGACAGGACAGGCCTGCTGTGCCATGTGAGAATCTCCCTGGGTGGGCTTTGAACTCACGTCAGCGCTGCGGACACCTACACAGCACAGCACTTAACCGCTGCGCCACCAGGGAGCCTTGAGGTTTTTTTTTAAATCAATGGAATAATAGGTTAAATACATGAAAATCTCCCAGAAAGCAAAACAAAAAATATGAGGAAATGGAAATAAAAGGGAAAAACAGGAAAATGAGTTTCCAAGTTCAACTTCCAACCAAAAGATAATTCCCAGTAAGTTAAAATGGAAGTAAAAAGCATTTCTTTTTAAGGAAAAAGAAAACTTCCCAGAATCAAAGGAAATGTCTCCAGATTGAAAGAGTCTAATACATAAGCAGTAAAAGTGATTTTAATAAAAGACAACACTAAGGCATACATTTCATCTGAGATGAGATAAAAGATAATTTTTAAGATTTATTTATTTATTTATGCATATAAGCTGGGGTACAGGCTAGAGGCGTGGGGCGGCGAGAGGGTTCACCAGAGACAGAGCGGGTAGCAGAACAGGCAGATCAGAAATACACTGCTGAGGGGAGCAGCGGGCGAGGCAGGAGAGGTCTGCCGCCCCATGTGGGAATCTCCCCGGCTGAGCATCGACCTCACAACGTCACATCGCTGCCAACAGCTCCACAGCGCAGCGTTTTAGCCACTAGGGAGGCCCCGAGATAAAAGATAATTCTAAAAACTTCCAAAAAGAGAGAACAGGCCACAGAGGATCTGGAATTAAAACAGCACCAGACCTTGCAGGAGCAGTCCTGGAAAGTGGAAGAATCAAATCTGTCAAAATTCTGAAAGGAATTAATTTTTATTATAGAAATTTTATGCCCAGATAAATGATAAAAACCAAATATAATAGCAGCAAACCTGAATGAGATGAAAAAGACATTTCAGCCAATCTGAAAAACATCAGCCTTCATTTACACCTTTTCTTAGAGAAGCTGAGAATATGTTCCCCCAAGAAGGAATATGCCACAAAGGGGGCAGAATGGCATTAAGGACACAGCCTCCAACACAGGGATGTGAAGAGATGGCAGGGTGACAACTACATGGGACAGCAGATCTGCAGAGCCACCAGGGCACTGGGAGCAGGAAGCCAGCAGATCTTGAAAGGGAAATTCCAGGAAGGAAAGTGAAACTGACAGATACTGGATGTGTTGAGTGTATAAAATTATATTGATCGTTACTGAGAGAAGAATAGGAGCCTCGGAGTAAAACACAGTGGGAGGGAGGAAAAAGTCATCAAATGAAAAAAATAAGGCAGATGGTTAAAGTCTCAGTAGGATACAACAGTCAATAACATTATTTTAAGTAGCTTCTACCCAAGTAATTGATTTTTCTCCACCTTGAAAGAGTTCAGCTGTCACAAATGCCCCTTTGAAATCTTAAAGTATCCAAATAATTATAAATGACTTCTCTGAAAACAACTTCTTAAACTATAAAGTATACAGAGCCCATTCAAAAAGAATATATCTGTATAATTAAGAGTGGACTCTTGAATTCTAAAATTTGCTATTAGAAAAAAACCTGTTATGAATAGGAAATTCATGAGAGAGAGCATAAAAAGCTACTAAATACAAAAAGGTATGAGATCACACAGGTAATGAGGAAAGTATGAATTGAGAGAACAAGTGACCATTTCACACCTATGATACTGGTAAAAATTTAGAAGCCTAACAATACCAGGTATTGGGGAGGACCTTGAGAAATGGATCCCCTCATATACTGCTGCTGAGTTAAACAATTTTGGAGAGAACCAGTCCTGCCTGCAAAACTAAGGGCATCCCTGCCACTTCAGGTGTTAAAATCTAAATCAACTCTCATTCACTTCCACAGAGCGTATAGAAGGATGCTTCCTCAGAATCATTTCTAATGGGAAAAAAAATGGAACCATTTAAATTGTTCATAGTAGGGGAATAAATTTGCTGGTGTTTATTCATGTAATGGTATCTACAACTGTTTAAAATGAACCATTTGTGCTATATGTATGAATAAGCATGTTGAGCATAAAAACAAAGATACACAGGGAGAGTATGTGAGGTGCAGGGGAGAGGCAGGAAGGAAGGGCACGCTATTTGTGTAAGTATTGAAAACAAAAACTGATGTGTGTGCTATACAGGTACTGATAGCATAAAAACATACTGTGGAAATGGTAATATATCAAATCTAGGATATTGAACTGGTTCAAAAATAAAAGATAAGGGGAAAGGACTTCAACTCTAGTTATTTTAAAAGAGATACTGAAGCAAATATGGCAAAATATTAACACATGTTAAATACCTACTGATACATATTTTCTATACTTCTCTGTAAGTTTGGAATTTTTCATAATTGAAACTTTTATATTTTAAAAAATCATTAAAATACAAAGCAACCAGTTGCAATACGTGGTCTTTAATAGAATCCTGAGTCCACTATGGAAGTTTTGATAACTTTTTCTGGGGTATGATAATAGTTTAAGACTGAGCCTTGTCTTTTAGTGATGTATACTGATGATTTTTAGAATTTGCTTCAAAATAACATGGGCGGGGGTGGGGTAGGAGGCTAGATGAAACATGACTGGTCATAAATTCCTAATTTTTTGAAGTTAGGTGATGGCACTTGAGTAGTTGTTATGTACCTCTGTTTCATTTAGCTATATTTCAAATTGTTCATAATATATTCAGGTAGACAAATACATCAAGTTCACATGAAATCAAAATAAATTAAGATATTCAAATCTTAGAGTCCCTGCTAAGCAAAGACAACTTTTAAGACTGTGCTGAATGAAAGATATGTAGGTGCCAGCTCGAAGGACAGGTTGTATTTTTGTGGTACTGAATTCCTCTCAGGGATGTAGAGACCAGGGATTTCTAAATACCATGGCAATAAAGCCGGCTTTCTGTAAACTGCTTGCTGCATGACCCTACCCACATTGAAAGAGTTATGCCTCTCATTTTGCTGAGAGAAGAGCTGAATTAATTTCTCTGCCAGGTGAATAATGCAGGAAATCAACCTAGGAATTTTAATGCTGCATTTATTTCTTACTGGTTGGGTAGAGGGAAAAGCAGCTGTTCAAATTCTTGAGCATACAAGATCCTGTGTTTTTCTTTAAACCAGAAAAAGGCAACAAGTAATTAGATCAAACACACCCCACCCAAGCTAATTAGTTCAACCTACTTCTTAATAATTATGTTATTACCAGACTTAAAAAAAACTGGCATCCTATTCTTTATTTTAAATGTCTACAAATGAGTGTATTTTTCTCTTGATCAACAATTATGAGATGTCAAGAACTTATGCACCTACTCTGAGAAATTGGTACTACAGTTTCATAGCAATGTAAGATTTTGGGGAAAAAAAAAAAAGTCAAGAATCCAAATCCTGAAATATCTTTTCCAGCTGCTGCCCTGAGTCTGTCACTCAAAAATGATTATAATTTCTTAAAGCCAACATAATTTATAGAATATATGCCTTGATTGATGCATATATTTTCACCTCCATAGCATTCTTTCCACATTAATGTTTATTATCAGAGTAAAGATTACTCTGGTGCATTTCTGGAAATTAAATTTCAAACAAATATTTTTTAGAAATTGTACAATCATAAAAGGCAGTTTGCAGAGGCAAAAATAAGACTTTAAACTATTTTTTAAAAGGCTGTCAAAAGAGAACATCTATGTCATAGGTAATAATTCACAAAAAAAGCCTTGTGTAAGAATGCTCACAGCAACAGTCAACAGCTAGAAATAAGCCAGGTGCCCATCACCAGAAGAACAGGTAGCGCAGTACAGTCATCAGGGCGAGGTTAATAAAAAGAAACCAACTGCCAATTCATGCAACATCAAGGTTGCACCTAGGTGAAAAAAACTAAATGCAAAAATGTTTAGACATAGTGTCTGATTCCATTTCTTTCTAGAATATACATAATTAACCTGTGGTAATGAAAAGTAGATGAGTAGTTATTTCAGGGATTGGAAGTTTGTTGGAACAAGAGATAAGGGAACTTTCTAGAGGAATAGAAAAGTGACTTGTGCCCTGATGTTCTTCCCACAAAACTGATTAAATAATAGAGCTAATATATGAGCAGTTCACTATCTATAAATTATGTATCAATAAATGAAAACTATGTCAAGCATCTTAGAGTCTAGAGGGAAAATAAGTTGCAAAATACTGTGGTAAATAATAAAAGGGTCTCGTGGACACTGTAGGGTCACAAAGAGAATTCTGCCAGGTTGGGAGGGTTTGGATAGGGGTCTAGAGAATAAATGATCCAAGAGCTAAGTCTTGAAAGTTGAGTAAGAGTTTGGAATATGAGTGGAGAGAGGATATTCCTGATAGAGGAAACAGATACATGAAGACAGATGTACAAAAGACACACATGGTCTTTCACATTACAGAGCGAGCACTTCAGAAAGGCTGGACCCCAGGGTGAGGGGCACAGAGTAGGATGAGCTGAGGCTGAGGGACTAGGCCGCCAGGCCCTAGCACATAACCCTGGGATTCTTTCATCAGGTCTGACTATCAATATATGGTGTGTTTAAGCACCAGAGAGCTGACCTGAAGTCTTAAAACAACTGGTCACAAACCTTTATCCACAGGTCTAAATGCTGGCCTAGGAGCTAAACAAAGCTCTATCTTAAATTCATGGTATTAGATTTGGTTTTAAAAAACAACCTATGTGGTAAGTCATGTTGAAATATTCATTTGGGTTTTAACTGATCCCATGGGGGTAAAAAATGTATTTGAAGGGTGTGTCACATGCAATGAGTTTTTCAGCATCCACTTACACTGTGGCTTTTCCCAGTGTGTTTCAAGGAGCTGTAAGAAGGCCTGCAAAATGCTGGACTGGAAAAGAGGATACTGAGGTTAAATCGGTTTGGGAAGTGCCACTTTGGAAGATTCACAGAACACATTGCACAGTAAAAGTTCTGGAAATGTCATACAGTCCCCAAACCATCAATTCCCAATTATCTGATTATGGGAACTTTCTATGGTATAACGCCTAATCACAGTGGAATAGTGAAATGTTTTTTGAGGAGGCACTTCTGGCCATTGTGTTTAAAAGCGGTATTGCCGAAAAGGTTTCAATCCTCGTAGTTTATGGGGCAGTGCTGAACCAACCATTTAATCAAGCCCTTCAAAAAACACACTTTCAGGAATTTTAATGAGCCATACATCCTCAAAGTTAGCCAATAGCCTCTCTTTAAAAAATCCGAGAAAAATTACTTCTGAAAATAATCACCAACAAGTACTATATATTTATGGAAATGTACAGAAGTATTTTAAGCGTGTTTCAGAAAATAAACATTTAAGTCCACCCTGATTTATAAAAATAATTTGTGTCTATGCATATAGGGTAGAGAGGGATCTCACAAATACATCTGCCATCTCTATATACCAGTATATCTACATCTTTCATCTAACAGATACAAAGAGGAAAGTTTTAATTTGTTAAACTACTTGGAAAAAAATCTTTCCATACCCTTACTAGGGACAATGAGGACGTCTTTGATTTTCCCCAATACCTTTCTCTAAAGCACCCATAGTTCAGATTCAAGCTTTCCCCCATGTCCCTGAACATAACTGGCTCAAAGAAACAGGAGTTTCTAATAGGTCAAAGTTAGTATCCAATTGTTCATATTGCTTTATATACCTCAAACTGCTTGTTCAGCATAAAATAAATTTTCTTGCAAAATCTCTGTAGGTGACTGAGTACCCTGAAGAAAGTTAAACGTCCCTCCCACATGCAGGACTGCTGCGGTGTCCTTTCAAAAAGTGCATGATTCCAGGCCTCAGTCTCCGGAGACAGCCATGTGCAACTGCCCTTGTTCACACTGGGGCCTAAATGCAACATACAGTCTTATTGCCACATGCTGACCAACAGACCATCACATTTTGGCCAAAATGTTCATTATGTTTTCTCCCTCCAATCCAAATGCCAACGAAAAATAGTTTGCATATGGAAAACTTTGTGAGTATATTTTAGAGCTCATATGACCAGAAGCATCAAGCATCTAAAAATATAGGATGAGCTCTACTTGTGTATAATCTAGCATCCCAATATGGATAAATTAACAAGGAATCAAAAATAGTACAATTTTTTTAAAGCAAGAATAAATTCATCAAGAGTCAGAAGTTTAACCTACTCATTAGAAGGAGTACTGCCTTGAAAACCTTTAATTTCTTAAAAGGGGTTCATTTTAATCAGATGGAATAGACATTAAGCTTCCATATTCTTGTTATAAAAGATCCCAAAACAGAACCATATGGAAATAAGACAACACATCAAGTGTTTATGCTTATATAATTTAGAATATTTAGTAGCTCCATATTTACTAAGCTAAAATAAGAGCGAAAAATCCATCATCACTAAACAGTTAACTGTAAGAGTACATCTGAAGTGACAAGAATATACACTTAAGATCCCAAACATACAGATTCCAGAAACTTTTGGCAAAGCAAGTATGTGAAGTCTCCCTGACTTCTAATATCATACCACCCTGTCTTCTGCCATCTGCCGCAACAAATGTCAGTGTATTCCCAGGATGGAAACATGCTTCCTTCCTGAATCATTCCCACAAAGACCTTCAAAAATACGGCCTAGCAGTTAAGCATGATTATCCTGGATTCAGGGGTGGGGATGGGAGAACAAAACTATAGCCTTCTTTCAGTAATACAGAAGACTCAAGAATTCTTTCATGTATGGGACCAGTGTCTAAATTATTAAGGCTGACATTCAGCCTAGTAAGTGGCCAGTCTTTGAGAAATAGGAACTTCAATACTCAGAATCTTGGGACTGAGGCTTCTGAGGACACTTTAGAAAATAGAGTGTTAAAATTACCTCCTCATTTGAGGCTTTGTATGAAGAGGTCTTTGAGTATGCAATTCCTGCTTTTTTGTTGTTGTTGCTGGTAGATTTATGAGACTCTTAGAGTACATTGCCCTTATTGCAATGTTACAACATTCTGTAAGATTAATTGATTGCAAATCACTGCAAAGGGTGCCAAGATCACTGGTCGGAAGCAGGTCATTAAATAAAATTAAAACTCTGCCAATGTTGTACTTGTAAATGTTTCTTCCAAAGTCTTACAGCACCATTCCTTACAAAATGGCCGCAATTCACCAGGGAGGCCAAAGCTCCTGTATTTCTGGTAGATGATTCAAACATCCTATATTTAATCCCAACATCCAGCATGTTATGTTTTAGGACGAAAAAGTTCTAGTGTATTAAATTTGCACAAAGAGAGCTATGGAAAAGAATCACAAAATAATTAAATTTTGCACAGCTTTACTGTGAAATTGCTCAAAGCACTACCCTGAATAACTGGAACCTTTATGAGACTACATTTTTTCTTAGGTAATTCTTCAAACCAAGCGTTAATATTTCAGATTAAATTGAATTAATATCTTATCCAGAAAGAGAATGGATACCCTGGCCCCTTATCCAAGGAAATGCAACAGCAATTTATCACGGTAAATTAACATCTCCCCGGATGAAAACTCAAGCCTAGGTTTATTTATTACCCGATCTGAAGTCTAAGCAGAACAACAGGACAAGACTTCTCCACCTCAGCCAGCTGAAAACACATAGGTGCCTTTCAGTCAGTCTAGGGCAAAGCGAAGGGATACATTTCTTAAGCTACGACCATACTTAATTTTAAGATTGCTATAATAAATATGTGATCTTTCAACCAATATTTTAAGACTGACAAGTAGAAGGCAATGCCAGGAAAACTGGTTCACATTCTAGGAGTGTATTTAACTCAACAATACTAATTGTTTTGCCCGGGGAGATACACTGGACTGTTAAATAGGATTTAACAGAAGAAAAAGGGTTTAAGAAAGTGTTTCTTTGATGTTGAGCTAGTCACCCATGTTTAATTTACTGGTGTTTGAAAGTTTAAAAACAAATACCCCAGTGAACAGAAAGATTGACTAATTGTTAATGATATAATAATTTAATGCTGAATTATTTATGTGCTATCTTCTGAAAATGACAGGATTCATTTCCAGTTGAAAGAAGGATTCCTTTCTGGTTGGCTTAAAGTATTTTTGGGAGAGCACATGTTAATTTTTAAGTTTTTATTTGCTGCACATGGCCATATAGGGATATATGTCCTAAATGGAAAAAATAACATATAAGAAGATGCTCTCTGGAGTTGTATAAAGGTGTCCTTTGCCAAACTGATAAACAAGAATATCCAAACAGTACAAAAAATGTATTTCAACATTAATAAGGAGGAAGAAAAGTCATGGTTAAAACTTGCTACCTAGAATAGTAAATAATTAAAGGCAAACAATCTTGTAGTTATCCTGACGTTTTAAGATCAAACACTTAAAAAAGTTTCAAAACTCACTGCATCAGGTTAGCGAGACTGAGGCCCTGCCTATACAAATCACCATCACACTCCATAGCTCTGCTATCTTTTCTCAACCTCTTTCAATGTCTCAGAAAGGAGTAAAGCTGTGTGGCTCAAGTTCACAGTTGCTTTCATTTCTGCTGGAGAGAGTGGACCTTGACTCCTTCATTCACTTAATAAATATTTATCAGATGTTCATTACATGCCAAACACAGCGCTTGGTGCTTGTGATAGAGCAATTAACAAAGGAGACATGCACCGTCCCCACCACCTCGAGGCTCATTCCACAGTGGAGCAGACAGACATTACATAAATTATTACACTTCTAATTAATTCAAATCATGATAAGTGCGAATAAAGAGATGTGTCCTGGTGATTCTGAACCTTAATTTTTATCAGTTTTTCCAGGACTAACAAGGACAAATTGATTCAGGATAACCAAACACATAATTAGAATATAATTTTTTAATTTAAAGTGAAGAAATAAGCCAGAACACCTCTGTTGGCTGATCTCAACATTTTCTTCCTAGTAGGAAAGCCTACTGAGAGCATCCAAGTAGGATTAGAAGTTTTCCTGGGGTATATTTATATAGTGCAATTATTTATATAATGCAACCCAAGAGGGTGGAAGGTATAGATAAGGAAACTCTATATCCCAAATTGAGATGTTGAGTCAGAATACTTCTTACATTTTGTTATGAAAACAGGGTTGATGGATAGAACTTCCTTCATAGAGAAAACAAAGTGAAGCAAAATACTTTGTTTCAGGATGTTTTCTCCAGGACAGTGCTGGTGAAATACTAACACACACCACCTGTTGGTTCCATTGTGAGTAAAGGAATACCCCAATTAACATTGTTTTTTAATCTGATTTTAAACTGTTGGCTTCCTGATAACATTTAATAGATGCATATTTATCAGCAGGCCACTTCTGAATCACAATCAGAATGAATATTTCCAGAAGGAAGGCATGAAGCTGACTTTCCTTAGATAACAAAACATGTTAGGCATTTTTGTCTTCAGTTCTGTTAACACTTCCTTACCTTTTGCACAGAGTGGGTAATTGAGGCTTAGGAATACGCAGCAGTAGGGGTCAGAGTGAGCAGGTAAACTGTGCCTTCTAACACCAAGCCAGGGCGGGGTGCAGGAATGGGTGTTAGGCTGACTGGCCTGGAGTCACCCAAGGAGAATGTCACACACACACACACTTGAAGGGGGGCAGAGCCACGCCTGACCAATCAGCATCTCTCATGGAGGAGTCCACTCTCATTGCAGCTCCCATCACAGATAGAGACAACCCTCCCCCAACACCGTCAAAGGATTTTGGGAAATGGCATTGGGAGGAGGCGGGGATTCCACATTTAAGTCAATGGCTTTAAACCCATTTAGCACATTCAACTCTATCTTTCTAAATTCCCGCTTTCACTGAGACCAAATAAAAAGTGAAAAACTTTAATTGAATAACAGCAAGAGTAACCACCATCTCACAAGACTGTTGTAAAGAGCATATGAGATCATGAATTACAATGCATTTTTGAATGACATGAAATGCTGTAAAATAATTACGTTACCAATGTACCTGAAGGTGATTTCATTAAGGTTGCAAACTCTAACCCAGGAGTATAACTGTAACAGGGTGGTCCCCAGGAAAAGGGAAACCTCAGTATCAGTGGTGAAAAAAGATAAGTTACAAGTTAGTTGGCCTATTTTTATAAAGGTTTACTGGAACACCACTAATCTCATTCTTCACATATTGTCTGTGGCTACTTTTGAGCTATGATGACAAAGTTGACTCTCTGTGACAAAAACATGAAGGTCTGCAGTGACTACAACATTTTGTGGGTCCTCTAAGGAGCACTCTGCCTCCCACTGAACCAGATGGCCACACTCTTCTCAGGCAAAGTAAAATACCAATCCTCAGCTAACACTCCACATTTTAAGCAAATCCTAAAAATGGCATCTCCATGGTTGTATGGACATAGAGATAAGGGAGGAGAATGTCGCCAGATTCTGATGTGTGGAAGAGCTACTGCCTTTAGATCATTGTCCCTTGAGTTATTAAGACTGATAAGAGGATGTCTGGCATATAAATGGTTACAAATGTCCATTCCAAGCCTAACCCTAATCACTCAGAGAATAAAGTCACACTGTAAAAGACAGTTCAAACATGTGGCCCGTAGACCTCATTTGTGCATACACTTTTCCTACTTCAATCTAAAGATGACCCAAGGGCAGGCTTACCCTCCGGAACCATTCCCACTGAGTGGATTCCCACGTCAGCAGCTTGTCCTAATCAG
Organism: Scalopus aquaticus; assembly: GCA_004024925.1. Classification (NCBI taxonomy): domain Eukaryota; kingdom Metazoa; phylum Chordata; class Mammalia; order Eulipotyphla; family Talpidae; genus Scalopus; species Scalopus aquaticus. The sequence continues at coordinate 2,204 of PVIJ01020512.1, read as the reverse complement.
ACTGGAACCCAGGGCAGGGGTGAGCAGGCAGCCACATGGCTGGCTGGCTGCCTCCGAAGCCGCCCACCTGCTGGCTTTGCTCTCCTGCTACGTACTGGGTCCAACATGCGCTCAGCGGATGGCCCTGGCCCAGTTGGCTCACACAGCCACCTGCCCCCAGAGAACCATGCAATCAGGAAGTTGGCAGTCAGCACCGTGGTTCACCAGACTCCATGAGCAAATGTCATGTTTCCCTTTCTGTAAAAATCTACAAAAGACTAAAGTCAATCATCTACTTGCTAGTGAGAAAGACTGAAATTAAACCTTGGAGCCTAATTCTTTATACTCTTCATGACAGAGAGTACTGAGAACAAGCAAAATGATGGTTTTCTTTAAAATGTTGCCCAAAGTGATAGTCAAGATTTTAGAAGAAAGATAGTTGTTCAGTGATTTCCTGATTGTGACTTCTTTAAACTTCATAGAAACAGCTGGACAATAACTGGCTATCATAATGAATATTCTCACCCCTTTAGCCTTTGGTTTCTTTTAAGTAATCCAAAATGAAAGCATCTAATATCCCTCTCAATCAGAGACTTCACACTTCCACAAGTCCCCTACACAGGCCTACACTTGGAAATACAGCCTAATGAATCTACAGACTCAGTATCCCCCCCCCAATTATTGACACAGTCTTAATAACAGATGCCATATCTGTAAGCATACAGATATAAGTATCATAATTTTACTGTTAAGATTTTTTTTACAGCATTCAACTTACTCCCTTAACCAAGTTAAAAAAAAAAAAAAAGCTCACAAGGTAGTTATAACTCTGTTACACTGTTTTAAAAATTAAAGCTTTCTTAACACCTAAAACATTGCATACAGAAAAATAATGATTATATTCTATGCTAAGGGCTGAACTGTGTTCCCCCCAAAATTCATATAGTTAAGTATTCACTATCTTAGCCAAAGGCCATATATATATATGTGGTCTTAACCCACCTTCACCTTAAAATGTATTTGAAGATAGAGCCATTAAAGCAGTAATTAAGTGAAGTTAGCAGGTGGGTCCTAATCCAATGTGACTGGTGTCCTATTAAGTGCATGGACATAGACACGCACAGAGGGAAGACCATGTGAGGACACAGGAAAATATGACCCAGATGACAAGCCCAGGAGGGAGGCCTCAGAAGAAGCCAACCTGTGAACACCTTGATCTCAGATTTCCAGCCCTGAGAACTGTGAAGAAACAAACTTCTGTTGTTTAAACTACTCCATCTGTGGTAATTTACTATGTGGCCCTAGCAAACTATTACATTCCCCTTTAAAAAGACACCTTGTGTCTTACTGAAATCTACAGTATCTTAAGCCAGTTTGTTTCATGGGAAATTGCCCTAAAGTCCTTGGCCAAGCTTCTTTTACACAGATTACACAAATAAGGAGTCCTTTTCTGAATTATGATGTATTTTTTAAACATTAAAAATTATCATATACTCACTTCTCAAAGTCTTAAACATTAGCCACTGCATTAGTATCACTTGGAAATTTTCTATTTTCTTTCCACATATAAAAACATGTCATTGAAAGTTTAATATAGCTGTTTATTTTTAAAAACACAAACAAACACATTGCCAAGATGAAATAATCTGAATACAGGAGCCTCCCTGGTGGTGTCGGGGTTAAATCTCAGCACTATCACCACTACTCAATCCCCCCTGGCACAGCAGACTGCTTCAGTCTCCCCGGCTGCTCACTGTTGCCCTCAGCAGTGTATTTCAGTCAATCCACCTGTTCTGCTCCCACTCTGTCTTTGGTGAATCTTCTCATACCCCACCCCCACTCTGGCCTACACCCCAGTTCTTCCATGCAATAAATAAATCAATCTTAAAAAAAAAGAAATAATCTGATACAATGCTTTGAATTTTAAACACATTTTGACAGCACTAAACTCTATTACATAGTAAAGGGAAAATGCTTAGAATTGAAACTTTAAATAGTTACTCTTTTGCTAATATCTACCTAACACATAAAATTTGGTTCTTGATTTAAATTTTTTCAGATGTATAACAAAACCAAAATACTTCCACTGTACTGAAGAAGAACTTTCTAGGTAACCTGCAAAGAGTGAGGTATAGATAAAAATATAACTAAAAAGGGAGACAAGGAAGATATCAGATTAAATTTCACACCAGAAAGTATTGTCTGTTGATTAATGAAAAAAGCAT
>PVIJ01020511.1:0-20745 GCA_004024925.1 Scalopus aquaticus | reverse complement strand
TATTTTCCCCAGAAACCACCTGATTGTAAACAAAATGTAATCAATCATGTGCTTAACAAAAATATGTATCCTGTTATTTTTACCTCATTCTTGTAGTCAATCATTATCTTTAGAAACTATGCCTGCTAGCCAAATTTATGGTATAAAAAACCCCACTGTTGGGGCAATAAACGGAGCAGCCTGATCACTACTCGGTGTGTGTGCTGTCTCTCATTCCCCTTCCCCCTCTCCTGCTGCCGCCGACGCTTTCCCCACCACCCCCGGGGACCCAACCTCGGTCGGAGCCGGCCTCCGACAATAAAAGAATAAATATCTTACCGTACACTAAAAAAAATAATAATATTAATTTTATGAAGGAAGTCAGACCATAGTCCATAGTTTGCTTTTTGAAAATTCTCTGTGTAAGTATAGGTAAATAAAACAAAATGTGAATATATATACACACACATATAAACACATATAACATGTGTATGTTATATATACACTATATAATTTTTAACATTTGTTATCTATAAAATAACATTTAGATGCAGATTGCATTGTAGCTATATTCTGTTTTTTTAAGAAAAGAACTTTTAACGAAAAATGATCTATTCAACTTCATCTACTGAGGTTTTATTTAACTGTACTTTTGCAAACTATACCTGACATAAAATTGTAAAATCATCATGTTAAATAACTCCTGCAAAACTGCATATCTAGCTACTGGCTCAAATACTTCCTAGTACTTACAGTTGCTTATTACTGTTTGCAATTCAGAGAGTTAATGCTATAATTAGCTCCAAGCAGGTGTGTACATTTTTACAGTACTCTTTCAAAAGGGTCTTTGGCAAACTAAGTGCTCAGTTTATGTTAAAATAGGCAATAAGGTGAAACAGTACTGTTTTACATTTTGCCATAATTTCCCATTTGCTTCTAATTATATTGCTATTGAATAGCTACTATTCTTTTACAGTGCTTTTTCGTAGACATAATGTAGCTGTTTTGGATCTAGTCAATTTAAATAAGCTGTGTATCAAAAAATATCTCAAAACATCTTTAAGATTTTCAGTGGTTTCTGTTTGGCTACACCCCAACTAAAATTGAAATAAGACAAAGGGGGGAGTGAACTTTAATTTTTTGTTTGTATTTTATTAAATTGCATTTTGCCTAAGCCTTTTTAGTCTTCAATTGGCATAAATGAAATTGGCTAAGTGACAAAGTGCTGAACGGAAGGTTTGAGAATGAAAGCTTTAATACCAAATCAACTATAATATTTTTAATCAGAGTTAATTGATGCCAGCTGTGTGGTCTGTGTGCTATTTTGCATTTATGGGTGAAGAACGGTGTGGTTGCTGTTATTTCAATTTAGAAGCTGGAACCGGTTGCCAATCAGTGAGATTCTATGGATGGGGCGGACTTCATGTTTATTGTACAGAGAAAGACTTAAGTGGTTCAAGTGGTACAGTATAATTTGGATTATTAGTTGAGGCATTTTAGTTCTTTCATAATCATGTAGGAACAAATAATAGGCCCATTATATAGTTTATGATTGACTTTAAGAATATATTTTAGGTTGCCTTGTGATGTAATTTATTAATCTATTGCAGCAGTAGATCTAAACTGTTTTTAAAGCCAAAGTATTCTTAAAGCCAAAGTCCTTAATAATTCCCTCAACTTTATTTCTGAGGAGTACTAGTACAAACTATAATTAAATTTGTTCCAATTTGAGAGCATATTTAGAGGTTCTAGCAGAGGAGCACTGCTACTCTTATGCCTTTGACCCTGGAACAGTTCCTCTCAAAGGCTGTCCTCTTTGGCCAGTGCACATCTCTGGAAGGGAGTGGTGAGGGAGGAAGGGGACAATTGCCTAGCCAGCCACATCAGCTGAATCAACCCTGGTGATCAGTGGGTGACAGATGTCACAGCCAGATCATCTTTGTATCCAAATTTGTTCCAATTTAAATTGGCATAAATCGGGGCTCCCCCAAAAATGGTTTCTTAAAACACACACACACACGGTACACTCATGTACATATACAACACATACTTGCAGTACTCACATGTACTCTGTACTCATACACATGCATATGGCACATATACATTCATTCACACCCAAGATAATTCCCAAATCTATGAATATATTATAGTAGTTTTGAAGGTGGTTTGGTTACAGATTTTTAATTACTGAGTTTGAATTACATGCAGAGAAATGATAACTCTTAATTTTCCATTTTTTAATGTAATTTTGTTCCTAATAGTTTTGTCTCTCTTAATTTATTGCTTTATAAAAAGAAAATGGGTCACAGAGTTGTCATATGATACCTACTGCATGTTTTACAGTGAGAGTTATTTTTATATGATATATCTATGTATGAACAGATTTAAACGTGTTGTCCAGTATAGACCACATGTGGCAGCAGTAATGGAGTCATCTTTTCATTGAGCACCTACTTAAAATACTTTGACAAGTAATTGTGTTTAAAGATGGAATATTCATGTTAGGTTGAATAACATCTAGTCTAGGTCTTGATCTATGAGAATATGTATATTCTCATTTTTCTTATTGAGGTAATGTTCTTCTACATTGTTGCGGTATTTTGGAAGTATAGAATCCTCCTCTTCAGGTGTGGTTATCAAAGTGCACCCATCATCAAAGCACCATTACAAATGTTGGTTTCTTAAGTGCCTATTTAATGTACCCCACTATGGTATTGTAACAGTGTAATCCCTCTTCTGCCTGCTGACAATGTGACATTTTGATAACCATGTTCTAAACTTTTAGCATATTTAGAAAAAAACCCTTTAATAATAATTTGTCTCTGATACTATTTCATAAAAATACAGTTGTTCTCTAAGGTTTATCATAGATGCAAGTTTTGAAATCGAAGACATTGTAGTGTAGTGACTTCTATAATACCAGGTAGCCCTTCTTTTCAGATATGAAATTTTAAGATTAAAAGTAGCATGCGGGCTTCCCTGGTGGCGCAGCGGTTGAGTGCTGTGCTGTGGAGCTGTCAGCAGGGGTGACTTGAGTTCTAAGCCCGGTGGGGGAGATTCCCGTATGGTGTGGCAGACCTCTCCTGCCTCGCCTACTGCTCCCCTCAGCAGTGTATTTCCGTCGATCTGCTTGTTCTGCTCCCCACTCTGTCTCTGATGAACAATCTCGCCGCCCCACTCTGGCCTGTACCCTAACTTGTATGCATAGATAAATAAATCTTAAAAAATAAAAAAAGATACCAGATTATTCTGGATTTGAACAAAACGGTTGACCTCTGTTAATCTCTGTCAAATGGAATTCATCATGCTCCCATTTCTACTTCCACCACTATCTCTGTAAGGTTATGATATTTTTAAGTTTGTTTTTAATAAATTGATTTCAAATCCAACTTATTTACCTTAAATTTAATTTCTTGAAGAGGAAATCAAGCATAAAGTCAACAAGTGCCTTATGCAAATATGTATGAAAATACATATATATTTTAAATATGACATGTTATATGTACATAATTTATATGCAAAATCATGTATCTCTAGATAGATGTTAAGTAAGAGAACTAAGTAAGATATTTTTGCTTCAATTTATCATTATTTTCTCTTTATCAAGTCAGAAATTTCTTAATTTAAATGTGTTACATCCACTTTCATTGAATTGGAAACCAGGAACCAAGTGGAAAATATTTTTTAAAAATACAATATATATTTACTGTAAGAGTGTGAGAAAACTGTTTTAGTAAAAGCATATTTTTAAGGCTGTCACACTAATAATAGCAAATATTTGTTTACAGCCATTAAGTTTTAAATACTATCAGCAATTTTGTGACTCAGACATAATTATTTTGCATTTTATATAAGCTAGCTAAGTGAATTATCCCAAAGATCACACACGTGTAATAAAGTGGCTCAAGAGTCTCCGTTCTTTCTATTAGTCAGGGCTCAAACATAGAAGTAGAACAAGTAAGGTTACTTTTGAACTTTTCTCAGAGTCATTATGAGACCCATTTTTCAGAAGTTATAATGGAAAGGAGTCACCTCTGGGAATACATAGTATACCATATCTCCTATGATAATGTTGCATTATCGCTGATAGTTTTATAATGAGTTGAGGTATTGAACCCTGGATTATTTACAGAAACCCCAATTTTTTTAAAAAAAGTATTTATTTATTTATGCATACAAGCTGGGGTACAGGCCAGAGGTGTGGAAGAGCGAGAGGATTCACCAGGGACAGAGTGGGGAGCAGAACAGGCAGATTGACCAAAACACACTGCTGAGGGGAGCAGCCAGCGAGGCAGGAGAGGTCTGCTGCACCATGTGGGAATCTCCCCGGCTGGGCATCGAACTCGTGTCATCACTGCTATGACAGCTACATAGCGTAGCGCTTAATCGCTGCACCACTGGGGAGGCTCCAGAAACCCAAACATTTTTGCACAATGCACACAATTTTCAGGGTTTGCACAGTATCTAGATATCTATTCAATCCAGGGACACTTACTCTATCTTATTTTTTATCATAAATAAAAATACATCTTCTCTTTTTTTTAATTGTTCATTACTACTACCATGTTTTACATTTTTTGTTTCCCAACTAGTTGTGATATCAAGCTCAGATATGTATATAAATATATTTGCATTCAATGTTGATATTTTCCATAGCAGTGATATAAGAAATTATTTTCTGGTTGTAAATCACTTGTAACAGGAAGAACATTTGTTAATTCCCTTACATTTTTTTTTTCCTCTTTCACTTCTTTTTATTGCCTTTTATCTGATCTACTGAATGTCATTGCCACCTTATTAGTTCTGGGTAATCACCCTTTTTCTTTCAACAAGTGAAGACCTGTAAGGAATAGTTAAATTATCTTATAATGACTGTTGCATAGCAGTGTCATTTACTCTGAGCCATTTGTAAGGCACACACAGTACAATGTTCCAATCAAACTGTACAAATAGGGTCAGGCTAATATAGAAGTGTATTAAAATGGCAAGGTGCCAATTAAGTTCATCCTTTGTGCAATGCTGAGTTATTTTCTTACTATAAAGATCAAGATAAAGCCTTTGAAGAGTATTTCTTTTATTTCTCTCATTTTCTTCCACATCTTTAGGAATAATATCCAGGAAACTTGAAAAAAAAAAAATCGACCAGGCCATGTACTTTATTGGGGAATCTATCCTCAAACCAACTGTAGAATGATTGAAATTTGTTTATTACTCAGGTGATTGGATTGCTAATTGATTTTTTTCTTCTTACAGGGGAGAATTTTAGCTAAAGCTTCAGGTAGTTTATTCTGTACTATAAGTACAAAGTCATAATCACCCAGTTAAAAAGAATTCTAACAGCTCTGTAAGAAAAATTGGAGTTTAATTTTCAAGATTTAATTTAGTAAATATACAAATTTAAATAGGAAGTTTACAATGTAAAATTAAAACATATTTTAGGGCCTCCCTGGTGGTTCCGGGGTTAAAGTCTTATGCTCAAGCTATTGCCAGCCACTGTGATATGAGTTTGATCCCTGGTGAGGGAGCTGACCCACATGGCACAGCAGACCTCTACTGTTTTGCCCACTGATCCCCTCAGCAGTGTATTTCAGTCAGTCAGCTTGTTCTGCTCCCCACTCTGTATCTGATGAATCCTCTCATCCCCTGTACCTCTGGCCTACACCCCAGTTCTTATACAAAAAAAAAAAAAAAACTTAAAAAAAAGTAAAATAAAACATACTTTAGATTAAAAATGGAATTACTTTGTCCAAGAATTAACAAACATTGAGTTTCAGTTACAAAAAATAAACAACATGATTATATTCTGACATAATTTTTTTAAGTTAGAATAAGTGTAAAGCAAGGTGAGATATTGCATGTAAGTAAACAATATAGATAGATATTTAAAGGGGTGATAATTTAGTATTTTATATAACATATATAGAGCAAGAATCAAGCTATGAATAATATGACAAATCAGATTTTTAAACTAGCCTACTGGTAAACTCCCAGATTTCTGATTATGATTAACTACTTTTGTTCCTGTACACTTTCATGTGTGTCCAAGTTGTGATGTCAATAAAATTTAAAGGAGGGTAGAGAAAACTTGAGAAAGATGTGCATATCAAAAGCATGAAGTAGAGGTGATCGCCTATTACATGCACATTTACCTCAACAATACTTCAGGGGAATTTTTTTTGTATTTTTTCCAAAAAATTATACACACATACTTCAGAGCTAAGAAAATATTGTCTGAAAATAATCTGGCACATTTCTGTATTTAAATAATATAAAAATTTGGGCCTCCCCGGTGGCGCAGCGGTTGAGCGCTGCACTGTGGAGCTGTCGGCAGCGGCGACAAGAGTTCGACGCCCGGCCGGGGAGAATCCCACATGGTGTGGCAGACCTCTCCTGCCTCACCCGCTGCTCCCCTCAGCAGTGTACGTCTGATCTACCTGTTCTGCTCCCCACTCTGTCTCTGGTAAACCCTCTCTCCTCCCCACGCCTCTGGCCTGTACCCCAGCTTGTATGTATAAATAAAATAAAATCTTAAAAAAAATAAATAAATAATATAAAAATTTTACCTATTCAGTTATTTTTAAGATGACAGAGTCCTTTGTTAGAGATAAAGAAATCTAAATGCTCTAAAATATGCATTTTAAAGTATTAACTTGATAAATCATGATAAAAGTACTTCAAAAAGAACTTGTGTATACATCAAATTCACTTAACTCTATGGACAGTGATTAATTTTCTGAAATTCATTCCTCTCATTCAGGTAGGAAGGTAAATTTCCTCATATTGTCTGCTAGGGAGTATTTTGCAACTTTGAGATGCTTGTAGCCAGCACAAACTGCACAATTGACATTTTAGAAAATGGACTTTTTCTCTTATACATCTCTAAATATCAGTACTTTCAAGGATTACACTTAACTTACTAGAACAGTGATTTTATGGAGTTTTTGATCCTTTTATCTTTTAAAAACACCTAAGAGTAGGTATAGCTGTGATGTGATAGGTCAGTGTAGTATCTTTGGTGAATAAAATGAAAACCAAGTTTTTTTTTTTTTTTACAGCCACATTATACCTTGGAAATAACCAATATTTTTCAAGGGCTTTGTTTCAGTGCATTTTTGCCACTGAAACAATGAAGAAGGAGAATGTATACTGTTTTATTGAACTCTACGTTTCGCAAAGTCAGTAAATAAAATTGTTCAAAAAGGGTAAAATATTCCAACACACCTTTTAATCAATGATATGCAAATTATAAAATTCCAAAATCCATGTATATTTGTTATATGAAAACGACACCTTTGAAATAATAATAGTATTTGGTGGATTAAAAACCACTTAAAGAAATTAAAATAATTGTGGAACATCCATAAATAATCCTTAAAAATATCTTTGAATAGTATTTGATAACTTTTTTTTTCGACAATAGCATAATGACTATTAAAAAAAAAAAGACTTCAAACTGTTTTCCTTTCTCCGTGACAGTGACTAGGACATTATTAGAAAATGGCTAGGATTTTAGAAGGTGAATCTTGGACATCAGTTCATTTTTAAAAAAGTATGCAAAATTATAAATAAGTACAAAATTATCTATAATGAAAAAGAAATTATAATTTAATATTACTGTTGACAAAAATGATCTAAACCCAAAAACATCACAGAAATCCAGAGTTCACACGATAGTTCTCTAATTAATTATACCGCACTATCTATAATACTTCTTGCCCTACTTTTTTGTTGACAGATTCAGAAGTGTCTGTGTATCACATAAATATTCCCCACTAAACTCTAAGTAAATGTATCTCCTGCTCAGTTTCCTCTTCCATGTCTCCAGAATGCCTGAAGTTATGTTACTTACCAAAAGAGGAAGATGAATAGAAAAAGGCAGTGATCTTAACCAATTGCAGTTAAAATGCCCTATTTTTTGCAAACTTAAGAGAATCGTATGAGCACATGAGTTCTCTGCTCCACCATTATTTTGTTTTTGGCAATTGAAGAAACCTAATATTTAACTCTGTTGGTTTCAATGGATCTGTCTTTGAATATAGTGTGCAGATTAGATGGAAAGTCAAATAAAAATGCTCAATGTAAATAATCACAGTAGAGATGGTTTAGTGTGTGAATTTGAATGACTTTATTTGAAAAATAAATGATTTTCTTCATTTGAAATATCTGAAATTTAACAAATTGAAGTTTCTCTAGTGAGTAAAGTAATTTGACTATTGCATTCTGCTCATACTCTTTCCACTTTTCCCTGGATAACTTTAAACCCTGCCTTGCATATGATGTTGCTTTCTTCATGTTTGTTCTATCTTTCTCATAAGATCCATATCTGAGTATCTTATTGCCACTAACTGGCCACTGACAGGTTAGTATTATAAAGATACTGGCCATCAGATATCATAACACAGATGCCTTTCAGTATTATTTAACATCTGTAACCTTTTTGTTGGTAAATCCCTATTACTACTTCCCTCAGTGGGAAGCCTCTTACTCACCTTTCCATTAGCAATGTCCAGATGCTAATTAAATATGCAAATTTAAAAAATTCTTCTGTGTTATAATGTACAATCTTAGCTTACTATACGAGGCTTTGGTCTCTTTTTGTATCTCTATCCCTGCTCCTGCCCCAAATGCAATCTTCACTTAAACCATGCCAATCAATTTCTTGATTTTGGAATCCTGAAACTAAGTCAGTGCTTTGTATTCCTATATGCTATTCTTCAAGCATGGGACACTTTCACTCCATTTTTCTCTATGGATTTCAGGACACATCTCAAGAGTACCCAACATCTTTCCCATATTTTTATGCACTTATTGAGAAGGCCATTCTCGCTTTGTTTTCATAGCACCTGGACATACATTTATAAGAGCAGTTAACAAAACACATTGTAATAACTGGCTGTTTTGCTTCTTTTTCCATAGGCTATGAATTCAATGGGATCAGGAACTACGTTGTTCAAATCTGTAGTCTAAGCACAAAATATACTGTCTGGTACAAGGGAGGTAATCTCAAGTAATTTTGGAGAGAATGACTAGTGGAAAGGCCTTTCTGGGGTATAGATTAGTTTATACTACTAGAAGCTGAATGTACCAGTGGATAAGAGACTGGACCATGTCATCACAAGACCATGTAATTTTGAAGCACAGACAGCATATAGATTTTCCTGTTAGATTGTTGACAACTAGATTTAAAAATCAATTTATTACACTGGTCAACAGTGAGATCATTACTGACTTAAAAAGGCCCTAATCTGTAGTATCTTGGTGTGCTGAACATGAATAGAACCCTGAAAATTTTTTATTAGCTCTCATTTTCAAGATATTTCATATAATTCATTCTATATGTTTCACCGTGTAAATTTATCCAGGAGGACTGCAACAACATCCTCAGTCAGCTTAGAATGATGTAATATTGCTTCACATTGCATAATACCATCATGCACACATCATCCAGAGTTGACTCCATCATTTTCTGATGCAATGCAGTAGTACTGCCAGGCAGCTGCTGAAGTAGGCTGATGTCAGCAGTGCACTATAGAAAGACTTGTCGGAAAGGTTGAGCATTGAAAATATTTCAGACTTTGTGTGAGACAATTTAAGCTACTGTTCCATAGAACTGTTATTATTTTATCCATTTAGGCACAATACAGAAAAGTCATGCCTCAAAAGTGCTTTAATAGTGTGGACAATTTCTGCTGTATTTGTGGGGAAGTGACATTTGCCAACCAGAAGAAAAGTATCACTTCTCAAGTGAAGAAGGCTTATCATCTTTACTTCGGATGCAAGGTTGGTGACCAAGACAAGCCTTGGACCCTGCATATATGCAGTGCTACATGTACAACACAGCTTTCACAGTGGTTAAATGGCAAAAGACCATCAATGCCATTTGCATTCCCCATGGTGTGGAGAGAGCCAAACAACCACATAAAAGACTGTTACTTCTGCTTGGTTCCTCCTCTTTCTGGCAGAATAACGAAGCAAAAGAAGTCGAGAATAGACTACCCAAACATTCCTTCTGCATTGAGACTAGTTCCACATGGTGAGGGACTTCCTATTCCAGAACCTGCAGCAGAATATTCTCTTGATTCATCTGATGAGGACAAGGGTGAGCTGACCTGTTCTCCTGTTCCATCAGCATGTAGTGATCCAAATTTTCACTGTGGTGCATCATCAACCCCACACAGACTGACACAGGAAGAACTGAATGACCTGGCTCGTGATTTGGACTTATTCAAGAACAAGGCAGAATTGCTAGGATCAAGACTCCAACAATGGAATCTTCTAGAAGAAGATGTCACAATTACTTTCTACAGAAAGCACCACCAGCAGTTGGAGTCTTTCTTTAGAAAGGAAAGTACTCTGGTATTCTATTCCTATATTGAGGGCCTCATGAATATCTTCGAAATCACTCATGACCCACAAGAATGGAGACTATTTCTATACTCTTTGAAACTGAATCTTAAGGCTGTGCTTTTGCATAATGGAAACCATCTTCCATCTATTCTATTCCTGAACAACTGTACAAGAGATAAGCAAAGAAATCTAAGAAGTAGTCTATGACTTGATTTTTTACAGGTATTAACCATAGACCTATTGGCATGCATTTTGTGATGTAAACATCAATTTATTGCAGATTATTAAAAAAAAAACAGAGCCAAAATTAGAATTTGACTGTCATATTCGTGTTGAGCACATACAAATTGATAGGAAATGACTAATTTTATTTCAGTAACATGAGTTGTAAAAATTTGTTGACCAGTGTTTTGATGATAATGGTTATAGAAAAATAGGCTACAGGCAGAGAAAATGTATTGCTTATTGAAATCAGAATTAAAGATATGATAGAATTACCTGTTTGTCTACCTCTCGGGAATATATTTCCCTCTTTTGCTGTCTCTCTCTCTTTAATATATATGCATATACATTAATCTAAAAAAGAATAATGATATTTATTTGTGTGTATTTATAAGTGGACAGAACATCTTTATTAAACTGATTTTCTTAGAATAATATTTCCTTTTCCTCGCTTCTTCATATTTTATTTTTTGCTTAAGTTTCTCCTGGTCCACTCTTAGAAGGTGTTTATCAATTAATATTGTCTCTCCATCTTTCATTTCTCAGTGTTGGTACTCAATTTTATGGCATGACTTACCTCACACCATACTTAACTACAATCCATGAAGATATCTCAGCTTTATATTTAATGTAGTATGTGAAGACATTTAAAAATTATTACAGTAATTAAAAAATATCATGTATTGGGCCTCCCTGGTGGCACAATGGAGCTATCCACACTATGGATAGCACTATGAAGCTATCCACAGCCACTGCAGTACGAGTTTGATCCTCAGCCAGGGAACTTCCCACATGGCTCAGCAGACCTCTCTTGCCTCGCCCTCTCTTGCCTCCCCTCAGCAGTGCCCTTCAGTTGACCTTCCTTTCTGCTCCCCACTCTGTCTCTGGTGAATCCTCTTACCCTCCCCCCAACCTCTAGCCTACATCCCAGCTCTAATATGCATAAATAAATAACTCTTTAAAAAATGTCATGTATCTGTAGCTGTGACTATGTAATTAGGAATAGATTGATGCTAAAATTTACTTTTATGCTCAAGGAAAACAGCATGCTAAAAAAAGTTTTAGTGCACATATAAATTTAAGAGTATTGTTAAATGGTGAAAGTATGTTTTAAGTCCTTAGGAATATCATTTTGTATGGTAGAAATCAATGGATCGGCTGAAATTCTTTTGTTTTATGTTTTTTTTACATTATGTTACCTTAGCTAGAACTTATCACTATGATTTTATTTAAAATCAGTCGTTATTTTTTATTGTATATGATTCAATTAATAAAATGAATTTTAAATGTTCTCTAGGAATTTTCACATATATATGTATATATATATTAAAGATTTATTTATTTATTTATGCATACAAGCTGGGTTACAGGCCAGAGGCGTGGGGAGGCAAGAGGGTTCACCAGAGACAGAGTGGGGAGCAGCACAGGCAGATCAACAGAAATACACTGCTGAGGGGAGCAGCGGGCGAGACAGGAGAGGTCTGCCGCACCATGTGGGAATCTCCCCGGCCGGGCGTTGAACTCACGACACCGCTGCCGACAGCTCCACAGTGTAGCGCTTAACCACTGCACCACCAGGGAGGCCTAATTTTCATATATTTAAATTGTATTTTTCTTAATTTTTTTCAAGCTAATGAGATTTTTCTACATAACTTGAATAGTACAAGTGTCAAGAATTTCTTGGCTATTATACCAAGCTAAATTATTATTTAAATGCTTTAATTAAAACTGATTACATCAAGTCACTTACTATGTAGCAGAAGAAGTTGCTAATTTAGAGTTGATTTTGTTATTTTTTCAGTAGTGAACATATAACAAAGTCAATATGTGGGTATTCTAAAATTATTTGGAGAGTTGAGAAAGGTCACTCCAGCTTAAATCAGTTGCTAAGAGTAACTTTATCTCTACTTTCCTAATATCAAAAGAAATTTATAATGTTAAGATGTTTGATCCTAATTAACCCAAGTTCAAATTCCAACATTGCCACCTTTGAGCTTTGTGAACATGGTCAAGTTATATCATTTCCCTAAACTCCAGTTTGATTTTTGTAAAAGATGGATAATAGTAGCTATTTTGTACATTCTTTATGAGAATTAAATGAAATTATGAGTATGTTCTCAACATAGTATATAGCATATCATACACAATGAAGGATATATAATTTAACTAATTTTAACACAAATGTAAACAGTATATAATATTGTAACCAAATAATTTCAATTTCAGTTATAATTAGCAAATAAGACAAATTTGCATGATTTCCTTAACAATCATTTACAGAGTATCACTGGTAGGAAGTGGGGTAATTACAATGTCTCAAGTATTATATGGATTAAATATTTTTTAAAATTGTTGAATGTCTTTTCAGGCTTATACCTTCAGGAATAGTGGGTAGTGTTGACTGTTAAAGGATAACTTGTACTTAATTTTCCTGATCCATTTTATGAATCAATTTATATTATTCATTTTATTTACTCTGTTTTGTTAACCTCCTTTGCACCATGTTCTCTGTTTCCAGACACTTTTATTAATGAAGAGCTCTTCAAGTTCTTATTCTTTAGATGTTGGCTTTATTATATATATATAATCTTTTAAAATTTTTGTGTAGAACTGGAGTGTAGGCCAGAAGTGAGGGGTTGAGAAGATTCAGCCAAGATGGAGTGGGGAGCCGAACAGGTGGATTTACTGACATACAGTGCTGAGGGGAGCAACGGGTAAGATAGAAGTCTCCTGCGCCATATGTGGATTAGCTCCCTGGCTGGGTATTGAACTCAGGTTGCTGTGGTGATAGCATGATAGCACTGAGACTTAACCCTTAGGCCACCAGGAAGGCCCAGATGTTGGCTTTATTCACTCTTCTGTTCTCTACTCTGTTCCATTCTCACTTACTACACTTCAGCTGATCAGTACTACTCCAAGAACATCATTTAATATCCCTTGCTAGTAACTCCCATATTTATTTCTCCTGAGTAATTCTCTTTAGATAACAACATCCAAAATAAAGTTAACATCATCTATCTGTAAACTATTTCTATTCTGTGTTTTTATTATAAAAACTATTCACCCAGCTGTGAAAATTGAGAACATGGGTAAATTCTTTGACTTTTCTTGAATATGCACAGCTACCAATACCATTTTCTATTCAATTACCTCGATTTCCATTGTCACCCTTAAGATTAGATAGAGTGTACTAACTTTTTCTATGAATTTTTCATCAGGTTATTAAATATTGTACTTTTTCAAGGTTTTTGAGTCTTCATTCTTTTTTCTGCAACAATGACAGAGTAATCATTTAAAGCACAAATTAAATAACCTGATCTAGTCCTAAAATTTGTGAAGCTCAGGCAAGAGTATAAAGGGAAGTACATGGTTCTTCCCTTTTTCTACCCTCATGCCTCATCCTTTAATACAAGAATATTTAAATATTTAAATACAGACACTCTGATTTGTACATCTGATCACTGTTCACAGCCATCCTCTTCTTACCAGTTTTCAGGGCCTTCCTTTGGACCTAGATTTAAGCCCACAGGTGAAATCTGCCCATTGACATAAGACCTGGGGAAGAGGTCACACAAGCCATGGAAATAACTTGGCATTTTCTGAGCATGGACTTCTGTGTGAATCTTTATACAGAGAATGCTCTAGGGGAATTGGTGCCAAGTGGTTTGTGTACTTGCCCCTTTGGACTCCATGCCCTGTGCATAGAGGCATGGCCAGAGGAAGCCATGGATAAAAGTCTATTTTTCAGGGTCTAAGGTGATACTCTTATATTATTATTCCCCTAATTAAAATCCTTTAATGGCTTCCAATTTTCTTTAGTGTCGAGTTGAAATTTTGTATCATAGATCGGGAGGTTTTTCTGTTATCTGACTCTTTTTGTATTTGCTGTTTCATTTATCAACATACTGTGTGTTTTATAATGTAGTAAATCAGAAATCATTTAGTTTTTTGAATAAGAAATATTCTCATTTCTATCTAGGATTTTGTATAAGCCATTTTCTTTGCCTTCAACTGGATATTTTGTTTTCACATTTTAGATTTCAGCTACATAATGCTTTCTACAAAGATATTTCTCTTAACCTTAACCACAAAATACCTCTGTGCCTCTCCATGACTATGGGTTTATGCATCACAGGTATCATTCTCCTAATATCTTATTCACACTAATGCTAAAGATCAATTCTGTGAACCTCACTGGTGTCCCAGGGAAAGGTTATGATAAATCCTGTCTGGTTTTGGAACACAATCCATGTTCATTGCCATAATCTACAGGGTAATGTTTTCTGCTGTTCTTTGCTACCACCTCCCGCTATTTTATTTCTTGCCTACCCTGTTACAAAATTTGGACTACACTATTTTTAATACAAAAAAGTATGTCACCAAATTTATAATAGAATTTTTTTTCTTTTATTTCCAAGGGTTTCTTTCTTTCTTTTTCTTTTTTCTTTCTTTTTCTTTTTTTTTTTTTTTTTTTTTTTTTTTTTTTTTTTTTTTTTTTTTTTTTTTTTTTTTTTTTTTTTTTTTTTTTTTTTTTTTTTTTTTTTTTTTTTTTTTTTTTTTTTTTGGTAACATTGGTTTACAGCACTGTGTATGATTCAATATGATTCAGGGGAATATGTTCATATATCCAAGTATGTACAACATCATGCCCCATCTACCACCAGAGCATATCCCTTTATCATATATTATCGGGGCTTTTCCCCACTTGATTCAACCCACAGCTTTCCCCCTCTATCAGCCTCAAGTCACTATTTCCCAAGTTATGGAAATAACCTAAGTGTTCAATGACAGATGACTAGATTAAAAAAGATGAAATATTTATATATGGTGGGATGCTATTCATCTGCAAAAAAAAAAAAAAAGATGAACTCTTGCCATTTGTGGCAACGTGGATGAAATTGGAAGTGATTATGCTAAGTGAAATAAGCCAGAGGGAGAAAGACAAATACCAGATGGTTTGATGGCTTCACTCATATGTAGAAGAGAGAAACAAACAAAGGAATTATTGAAACTAAGCCAAAACAAAGCTAATCTATGTAACAGAATTTTGTTAAGCGTAAATTAAATGAGAATTTCAGTGGTTTTGAGGAGGAATAAAATGCCTATAACCTCAAATCTCATTTGAAATCTCCTCACATAATGTCCCTCCTTTGTAGTCTCTGCCTGGTTCTCCTTCCCAATGGAATCTTCTCTTTCCTAATTCTTACCCCACCTATTCTAAAATCTCAAATCTTTTTTGTCCTTAATTTCTTCAGAGACACCTCAGTAGTGACCCTTTTTACTCTGCAGATTTTTCACTCTCTCATATCCCTTTAGAGTCTATCCTTCAAAAATCTAAAGTGTATTCTACATAAGGCCTGAATGAAACTGCAAAAAATATTTTTATGCCAGCTACTAACAAGGGAAAAAAACAGTATTTGTTTACAGTTTAGTTAAGATGTGCTGAAGAGCTGGGTTCGGTTTACTGCCAATTTCTTGAGATCTGTCAGGAAGTTGAGGTAGAACCATTATTGCTGTGCTTATATCTGACCTGCGTAAATCCCGAGACCAATGTAACTGTCATATTAAAAGCAACTTGTACTTCAGTAACAAAAAAATAAAAGTTAACCTAATAAGATTGTGACCCATAAAAGATGAGTGAAAATTATGCATTAATGTGTAACTCATTGCCATTAGCAACATTCTTTCATAAAACAGATGTCTATCTGCTCTCCACAGCATTGTATCTGTGAGGTTTGCCATCTCCAGAAATTAATCTTTGATTTGTTATTGCCCCCGGCTAATTGAAAAAAATGTTAAGCCTCAGCTTTGTGATACGTGCATATTGACTATTTGGTCAGTGAAGGAGAAAGAAACCAGAGATTTTGTGGAACAAGGGCCATCTGTATCTTATTTTAAAACTGATTAAATGTGGAACAATCTGTGGCAAAATGACAGCAGTTATAAACTTCAGGATGTGAGTAAAAAAAGAATCACATTTAAAAGTCGATAATTCACTAATAATTATTTTCTAACTGGTATTTATACCTCAATGTAATTTCTATAGACATATTTGGAAACTGCTACACTATTGAATAAGGAAATGTGGAAAGAAAAAGGTACTTTCGATTATCTCGACTATTGAAAGTCTTACAAAAATTCTCACCTTTTGGCTAAAACTGCTATTAAATGATATTTTTCTGTTTTCTCTTAATACCAATTCCCTTTAATACAGTCCAATAATGTAAGTACAAAATCAGGTGTTACGCTGAATGTATTATATACAATAGAGATTGTTCATTATTAGTGCACTAGCTTATAAAAGAAACTAATTCTGGATATTACAAATGACATGTCAGAGATTTACTTTTTAAAAAAGATAAATTGATTATTTTGAGTCACTTACAGCATGCCAAAAGTGTATGCAAACTTCTCCTATGGCATAGAACTTCTTAAGCTCATTATTTTTGTATATTTATGTTTATACTGAGGAAAATAGAATATAAAACTTAAAAATCTCAGCAATTGATCTATTTAGGGCTCACTTACAATGAACCAGCCATGATACTAAATATTGTGTATACCATCTATTACATTTATTTCCATCAATTTATGACAGTGTGATTAAGAGGGTAATAACTGACAGGACAGTCAAGTGATTTCTATGAAATATTTTTTTGACTTTGAAAAATTTTAGGACTAAGAAAGACCTTGTAAACTATGTAGCCCAAATCTCACATATTGTAGATATGAATTTGGAGACACAGACAAATAGGTGTGTTCTTCAAAATTATGTAGATAGCTACAGAGCTCAACTCTCCTCACTTCCATTCCTTCTATCACATTAAATAATAGTGATAGGTAGCATTTCATTAGTGCTAACACATTTCTTATCACTTTACATCTATTCTTTTAACCTTCCCGACAACTCTCTGTCTTAGTTACAGTTACTATGTCTGTTTTATTGATGATCAAATTGAAGTCAAGCAGGTGATGCGCTCATCCAAGATCACAGAACAAGTTGAGAGGGGGACCAGATGGCTCCAGCATTCATGACCTTAACTGCTCTACTGCATTATACCCTTTAGGTGATTATTCAAATCTACAGTTGAGTATTTGAGTATAGCCATTGTTCAGAAATTCTTTTAATAAATGGTTTAACTGAATTGATGTGTATATACACATATATACACAATCGAGGTGTTTGTGTCAGTATGCATATTTTATTCTTTAGCCCCTTATAAAAAAAATCTCTAAAACCCCAGTAAATTACAAAGTAATACACACTAATATTCAAGAATTATCAACTTGTAAAATTACAAATTAAATGGTCCCAGATGTGCTTTTTTAAAAAAAAATTATACCAATGGGGAAAGAGGTATTAGGATAAGTAGATACTGGGATTGATGTTTTTTTATTTGAGTTGCTAGTTACTCATAACCATCCCCTATTTGTAAATAACTTACATATTTTAATTTAATACTATATAAGAAAAAAATAAGGTAGATTGACAAAGGCAAAACTATGAGAAAAATTGAGCTACATAGATTTTTATGCAATATACATATATATACATATATGTATGCCTTTTTGTGATTAGTTCTTATCATTTAGAAGATATATGGTTATGATTTTTAAAAACATGAATTCATGAAATGAATGCATTTGTTCTGGCTCTCAATTTATTCTTACATCACATTTCTGTGAAGAGTCATTTGTTTATTATGCCGTGTTAACCCTCTCTCAGATTTCATTGAGGTTTATCTTTCACTCATTGATTATTTTTCACAAAGAAATGCAAATTTTGGTACTTTACTATATTTTCTGCAAAGATAATTATGTGGCAAGAACAAAAACATATTGAAATGCAGATCCTGGGCAGCTTGATAAACCCAATTGTTAGTTAAATAGCATGTGTACTCAACCATCCTTGAAGTTATTCAAACTTGTGTTTCAGCAATTGCATACAGCACTATACAAAATGAATATTTGGTATTCTTCAGAAAAAAGAACACAGGTATTAAATCTGTGTACATTAAATGACTATGTTTTATAGCAAGAAGCTTAGGATACGGTTTAATTAAGATAGCATTAAATTCTTGTTTTATAACATTTAAGATTGTTTTGATGATGGGAAACAATACTTAGATAGATGAAAGGCAGAATTTTTTGCTCTTTAAAATTCCAAACAAGAGAAGCCTGCCAGGCAGGGTTGCACAAGGGCATTTGCCAGGGACAAAGTAACAGCAGTCTGGAGCTGTTTAACTATGGGTATCTTACATAGGTAAACAGGAGTCAAGTTAGCTAGTCTCCCTGGGTTCCTTCTGGATTGGTTAATTCAAATAATTTCCAAGGCTCTGTGGGTCATGAAGACTGTTCCTTGCTTTTTCATACCTATTCTAGGCTGAAAAGGTCAGGTGCTAGGTGGCCTGGTGTGTGAGAACCTGATAAGTTAAGTGTTAGAATGTGGACTTAACCTTCTGTTCATAAAGGCAAGCTATTCAACTTTTAGCCAAGATCTCAAAACTGGGTCAAGTTAGTATTAAACTATAATTTGCAAATTGTTTTTTTTTTAATTCTTTTTTTTAAAAGATTTGTTTCATTTTTGCCTACAAGTTGGGGTGCAGGCCAGAGGTGTAGAGCGGTGAGAGGGTTAAAACCAGAGACAGAGTTGGGAGCAGAATAGGCAGATTGACCGAAACACACTGCTGAGAGGAGCAGTGGAGCGAGGCAGGAGAGGTCTGCCACGCCATGTGGGAATCTCCCAGCCGGGCATCGAACTTGCACTGCAGCCATCGACAGCTCCACAGCGCTGTGCTTAACCCATAGCTCCATCGGGGAGGCCCTGTTCACAAATTGTTTGCCCACACTGTTGGTGGGTGCTTGATTAATATACAGTTTGGAGTTATTATCAATACTGCTATCCAGAATATTTTAGAATTTTTTTTAGATTTATTTACTTATGCATACAAGAACTGGGGTGTAGGCCAGAGGTACAGGATGCTGAAAGGATTCACCAGAGACAGTGGGGAGCAGAACAGGTGAATCTACTAAAGTACACTGTTGAGGGGAACAGTGGGCGAGGCAGGCAAGGTCTGCAGTGCCATGTGGAAAGTTTCCTGACTGGGCATCAAACTCATGCTGTAGTGGCTCCGGATAGCTTCATTATGCTGAAACTTAGCCTGTTGCGCCACCAGGGATGACATAGAATATGTTTTTTGATGAACCTATGTGTATATTTATACTGGGCATAAGCCTCGAAGTAAAATGTCTGACCTATAGAGTATGAATGTCATAGGTTTATGTACTCATAATTTTATTACCTTCTTTTATTAACTATTTTAATCAATCACAAAAAAGAAATTCTTCTCATTTTATTTTGTACAAAATATTGTGTAAGTAATAATATATAAAAAATTTAGGTGGAAAATCCTGCTAATTCTACTGAATAAAATATCAGATAACATTTATTTCCATCTAGAATTTGTAAATTTTAATTATGGGCTTTGTAATAAACTTTTCTACTTAACATTGCTATATACACACATTTTTGTGTGATTTTTTGCAATTGTGAATCTTTATGACTGCATTGAATTCATCTACCAGAAGTAGCAAATTTCTAAAATCGATTGCTTGAGGTATTCTCAATTTTCACTAATTTTTTGGAAACAGTTTATATTTTTAAATTGTATTATACTTTGGTACTCAGTTTTTGGCTTTGCTTTGTGCTTGGAAAAAGAAAGCAACACACTTTCTGTGTCTGACCTATAGCAAGCTTAGCTAAAAGTGCAACTTTTCATGACAATGCGTTAACATACTAACCTTAATGGTACCTTACACTTTCTCTGTCTCAAGCCTGACTGACATTACATTTCTTTTCAGAAAGCTAAATTGGTAAGGTCTCGACTACTAAGTTCTTGGTTGAAAATTAGACATTTGTATTTTCCATGATTTCTTACTTTTTTGTCATGAAACCTGACATGTCTGATATGGAAAAGTTTTTCTTTATGCCCATTCTTTTTTTTTTTTAATATATATTTTTATTGTTATTTATGTCTTTTACATTTTGCATTCCCCTTGGGTAGCCCACCACCAATTCACCCGTGATCCATCTCCATGGTCCCTTGTGTTCTTTTCTATTCCATTTTGTGCCCTTTCCCTTCCCTCCCTCCGGCTCCTTCCTCCCCCCTCCCCCCCCACTGATTGTCTCTCTCCCAC
>PVIJ01020510.1:0-13379 GCA_004024925.1 Scalopus aquaticus | reverse complement strand
CCAAGCCAGTGAGAATGGCACACATTAAAAAAACAGGCAACAACAAATGCTGGTGAGGATGTGGAGAAAAAGGAACTCTTCTACACTGCTGGTGGGAATGCAAACTGGTCCAACCACTATGGAAAGCTGAATGTCAATTCTTCAAACTGCTAAAAATTGAACTTCCACATGACCCGGCAATACCACTTTTGGGAATCTACCCAAAGGACACAAAAACACCAATCCAAAAGGATACATGCACCCATATGTTTATTGCAGCACTGTTTACAATAGCTAAGGTATGGAAATAACCCAGATGCCCAAAAATAGATGATTGGATCAAGAAGATGTGGTACATATACACAATGGAATACTATTCAGTATTCAAAAAAGATAAACACATGCAATTTGCAGCAACATGGATGGAACTAGAAGGGATCATGCTCAGCTAAATAAGCCAGAAGGAAAGAGAAAAATATCAAATGGTTTCACTTATAATAGGAATATAGGGGAACCAAACAAGAGAGAGACATACGGCAAGGGAGGGGGAGGATAAGGGCTCAAAATGGGGTAGAAAAGAGCACAAGGGACTATGGTGATGGGTCACTGGTGAATCAGTGGTGGGTTACCCAAGAGGAAACCACAATGTAAAAGATATAAATAACAATAAAAAAGAAAAAAATTCAAAGCAACATTTTGCAAAGTGTTTAACAACACAACATTTTCCTGTTTCGGCTCTTGCAAATCAAGGTGAAACCGTACTTTGTTTTTTATTCAGGATCTTGGAAGAGTTGTTCATTCAGATAGTGAAATCCCAAAAGGGGACACTGCTCAGAGCATGTGTGACTTGGCCATATGTCTCTGTGTTTGTTGTGGAGGAGGTCACAGTGAATCTACAAATAGGTTTAAGCTCCAACTTTTTATATTGTTAATCTCATATTTGGAAATCATTATAGACTCACAAGAATAGTTAGTATATAGACTACAAAACTAGTGCAGAGGAATACCATGTACCCATCACCCAGCTCCCCCTGTGGAACTGTTTCACCCAACCAAAGCCCATGTTTAAAATCAGAACTTCGACGGGCACAGTGCAGTTGACTGACTTTACTGCCTTTTCAACAACCAGCTCTTCCTGTGTCTATCAGTGTCATTGTGTCTGAGCATTAATAGATTGAAATACAAATGGTCATATTATTAATTGCATTTTTTAAATATTGCAGTTAATTTTGTTTTAAATATTGCACTTATTTTGTTTGTTTTAAATAAATTACTTTTTACTTCTTTCTTTTATTTCACGTAGGACCTATAATAGTACTTTGAAATCATGCATTTGTGAAGTTACATTATTTCTAGATTCCATTTTAGAGTGGTAAAGGAACGATTCTCTTAGTAGGAGGGAAGGGTGGGCTGAAGAACTGAAAGGGTCACTGCCAACCACAGTTCACTAACCGCCCCCATCCTCTCGCCTTGTTCTGCGGGGTCCTCACCATTGTTTCTGCTGCTTGTTAGCCATCTTTGTGTCTCCCTTTGTGAATTAATCAGTTTGGGCTGCTAGAATAAATGTCATAGGTTGGGTGGCTTAAACACAGTCTGGACCAGCATATTGGTGTTCTGGTGAGGACCCCCTTCCTGGTTTGTAGATGGCCCCCTTTTTACTTTGTCCTCACCTGGCAGCGAGAGAAAGAAATCTTGGTTTCTAGTCTCCTCTTCTTCCAAGGGCACTAATTTCATCTTGGGGCTCCATCTTGATGACCTTATCTAAACCTAATTACCTCCCAAAGACCCCAACTCCTAATACTACTACATTGGGGATTAGGATTTTGCATATTAATCTGGGGACTGGGAGTGGGGACACATTCAGTCCATAGCACTTTCCTGCACTGGTTTAGAAAATGAGTCAAGTATGGCTCCTGTCCTTCAGAAATCCACAGCCCATTTCCTTCCACCACCAGGACCCGGGGATAAAAGCACAGTAGCATAAACTTCAAAGAGCTGTACTTCTCTGGCTCTCCCCTCCATTCCTTGTTGGCTAAAGTCCATCCTGGAAGTTTTTGAGAGTTCCGAAGCATGCGTCCTATGATCCATTAACAAGCCCTAGAGGTAGTAGGTGGCAATGCCTCTCTGCCTCGCCACCTCCACCTCCATTGCCCTGTAGCTCTGGAAGGGTGCCACATAGGCACAGCCACCAATGTACCTGCCTTTGACAGAATCCACCTCCCAGAGGCTGGCATTGGTGGCAGGTCCCATCCAGGCCTCCTAAAGCACCCCGAACCCTTCCTTAACCAGGAGCTCCCACCACAGAACTACTGCCAACATGTCCTGCACCAGAGGCCCCTCTTGTCGTGGGTACAGCTAACACACGGTTCCCTGGAGACGCCTGCAGGTTAGAATCACCTCTGCCATGCGGAGCAGGAGGGAGGATTCCGCTCTTGCCTTTTCAGCCCACCCACCCCCATAATGCTGACTCACACTCCCAGTTGCCCAAGGAGATTTGGAATAAAAACGGCTTTGGGGCGGTGATGGGATGTAGGTCAGAATGCCTGCTTTCACCTCCCACAGCACCCTTTACTGCATGACCTGGGGCAAGACGCTTACATTGCTGAGCCCCTGTTTCTACATCAGTAATACAGGTAAGACAATAACAACTATCCCAGAGGTTTTTTTTATGAAGATGAATGATAATAAGAATCTCTTGTATGTGCCACAAATGGGCTCTCTGAATGACACAGATTAGCTAAGCTTCAACAGTTAGCTAAGGAAACAATTTCCATTTCCATCGTAAGACCAAGGCATGGACACCAGAGAGGGTAAGTAACTTGCGCACAGCGGTTCGGCCAGCAAGCTGCAGAATCAGGGCCCCAGTGAGGAGGGCCCGGGCACCAGCCCCACACCTCGCTGCCGCCGCGGCCTCGCCCTGAACTCACCCTGGCCTCCTCTGCTTTCAGTTATGTTTCCATCATTATCCCTTAAGATCTGCTTTGATGGGTGCTCACAGGCAGCTATGCAGCACAGAGGGTCAAAGCTTGGGGTGGGGACTGGGGCGAGCGGTGGGAAGAGGAGTTGGGGGGCCCCAGGTACACTCTAGCTCCCTTACAGAGCTGAGGGGTGGCCTGGTCTGAGGCCTCCTGCCTCGTCCTGCCTGCGGGCGCTGTCTCCACACATGGTGTTAAGTTCCAGGTCAAGGGCCGGTGCCTCTTGGTGAGAGCGCCCAGGGAATGCAAATCCCACACCCTCTGTGAGTCTGCGGGGCCAGCACGGAGCTGGGGTCTTGTTAGTTCAGCCTGTAACTTCAGTCCTGGTCATGAACAGGGTAAGAGTCGAGGGGGTCTCACTGACCAAGGGCCCCAGTCCCAATGGATGGGCAGAGAGCAGAGACCCCTGGGGTCAGCCCTCAGCCCTGGGGAGCTGAGGGGGGCCCTGCCTGTCAGGGTGTGTGAACAATGCGGGGTGTGGCACGGGTGGGAAGCTGGGGAAAGCTCAGAAAGATTATCTCCCAGTTCAAACTCGTTAATGAAAGAAATAAATTAACCAAGCTCATTTTTCAGGGAATTCTTGTGTAAACTGGAAATTTTCCAGTCTGTGAGCCCTGTGCCAGGCCCTCCCATAAATCACAGCAAGCAGGCTGTCGGCTTGGCAGAGGGGGAAGGGGCTGAGGGAGGGCACAGCCCAACGGGAGCAAGCGGGGCTGGGCAGGGGGGCCCCGTCTCCCTGGGGCCTTTTCCCCAAGAAGCGCCGGGAAGGAAAAAGGAAGAGAAGTGTGGGCCACAGCAGAGGGCTCCTGCCAGCAGGTCTGCAAACACCCTCAGCCCCTATGCCCCCAACCTGGGAGAGGCCCCCGAAACAGGTCATTTTTTAATTGAATACAATATTAATTACCGCGTGCACCATTAACGGTTTGTGGGATTTGACTAATTAATGTAATAGTTTTTGAGTCACGCTCATTAAATATGAAAATTACGCTGGTGAAAGGTATTGGTTTCATTATCAATCTTGTATGGACAGGAGGGGGCAGGGACTGGCGAGAGGCACAGACCCCTGTTTGTCTCTTCTAGCCATGCAGAGCTGTACTGGGGTTCTACGATCAAGGGGAACCCACAAGAAAGCTGGAGAAATGAAGGAAGAGGGCCTAAGGGAAAATTGAGAGCAAACTCATTGCGCCTGATCCAGTGACCATACAGGGCTCTAAAACCAGATTCCTGGGGTCCCTTGTACCCCAGCCTACTCATTCGTTCATTCATTCATTCATTCATTCACTCATTCAGCTATGATGCAGTGGACACTGTTGCTAGCCACCTAATACAACACCCATCTCCAGCCCCCTCTCTCCTAGCCTGCCTCCACCTTGTTTGTGGCTGGGGGTGATCATGTGACACCTTTGTGGCCAATAGGATTTAATGGGGGCAGAAAGACTGTTCCTTTTCTTCTGTTTGGGGCTGTGGCAGGTGTTTATTGAACATAAGGAGAAAGCCAGGAAATGTGGGCACACCAGAGCCATCGCCACTGAGCTACTGGGCCACCCCCAGAATCATCTACTCCTAGCCTTCTTATTTTGGGAATTGGGCTGAGAAATAGACCCCTATTTGTCTAAAACACTGACAGTTGGATTTCCTGTCATTTGCTTCTAGATATATTCCTAATAGATGCACATAAAGCCAAGTGCATGAAGCCAAGTGCCTTGAGAAATTAAACAAGCTTACAATTTCATCACAAAGAGCAAAAAGATGAAAAGTTAAAAAGATCAATTATCCAAGGCAGCCAACACCCAGTGCCAGCCGAGGGGCCTCCAGAGATTGCTTTTCCCCTGGGGAGACTGAAGGTCACTTGCAACCGGACCGCACTCTGACCCACCTCGACATGCAGGTCCTCGGCTATTCAGATCATCACCCTGGGGTGCAGCAGCATGGGTCAGTGGGGACCTGCCTGGAGTCTTGAAGGACAGATGGGGTTTCCAAAGGCAGAAGTGGGAAAGGAGGTGGGGTGTGCCTCTGAAAGGGAGCAGGGAGTGGGCAAGCAAGGTCAGGAGGCAAGAAAGGAAAAGTCCATTTCAAAGGATGAAAGAATAGTCCCACGGTTACGATGGAGTGGGGGGAGTGCGGGGTCCCTGCCCATTCCTACCCCTGTGGATAGGGTGCACTATTGCAATTACTTTATGGACACATCAAAAACTGAAGGTGGGGGAGGGGTAAGAACAGAGAGGAAAGGAAGAACGGTGGATGGGGTGATTTGGTGGGGGGTGCACTCTGGTGGTGCTATCTGATGGGGGTTTCCAACTGTTACCTCAATTAAAAATTGACAACTAAAAAATTTAATAGTTTAAAAAAAGAACCATCAAGAACTGAAGAGGGTCTCTCTGGTTCAGGGTGATAGATACATTGAATTCTTCCTGCTTAGTGAGCCTTAACACACCCCTAGTTGACACTCAACAAATGCTAATGGAATAAACAGACCCAGCAATAATGGGGTGGTAGGAATCATTACAGTTAATGAGAGCCCGTTACCTGCCGGGCACTGTTCTTGACAAGGTATGTGTGTCGTATCATTTAATTTAACCAGAAACTTGGGTTCCAAGTCTGAGCACTCCCTTCCACGTTCCATAATCTTTTTTTTTTAATATGCATTTATTTATGCATACAAGTTGGGGTGTAGGCCAGAGGTGTGGGGGGTGGGTGAGAGGATTCACCAGAGACAGAGTGGGGAGCAGGACAGGTGGATTGACTGAAGCACACTGCTGAGGGGAGCAGCGGATGAGGCAGGAGAGGTCTGCCTCCATGTGTGGGTCAGCTCAGCCCCCTGGCTGCAGAGCGAACTCGTGCTGCAGTGGCTCTGGATAGCTTCATAGGCTGAAACTTAACTCCTTGCGTTAAAGCGAGGCCCCCAAGTTCCATAATCTTAAGCAAGTTCATCAACTTCTTTGAATATCAGTTTTGCCAATAGCAACATGGTGAAAGTAACACGTATTTAACATATTTATTGTGATGAATAAAAATAATCACCAATAATAGGTGATAAATATTGAGTATGTGCTAGATGTCAGATTCCATGCTAAATGCTTTATGTTCACTAGCTCACTTGTTCCTTACTATAAGGCATTGAAGGAGGTACTTATTTTAGACCAATAAACCAAGGCTCGGAGAAGTTAAGTAACTAGTCCAAGGCCACACAGCTGGTAACAGGAGAATGCCAGAAAAACTGATTCAGGCAATGAGTACTGTGGGAAGATAAGAAGGAGAGAAGTCATGTCCCCTTTCCTTGAAGCGCTTGCACGCGGCTAGGGAACCTCAAAGGCACGGCCAGCACACAGGGTCAGCATCCCGGAGGGCAGCTGCATAGTCCTGCTGTGGGGAACTTGGTAAGGGAGTAATGGACACCCAGGACTGGGAATAGGCCTACCGTGCTCCTGGCCACACCCCTACCTCCACTCCCAGTGTTGCCAGAGACGAGATGAAAGCCCAGAGGGGAGAAGTGACATTCCCAAGTGAACATGGGCTGTGCTTTCTGCTGCAAGTACCTGAAAAAGAATCTAGACCAGCAGTGGCTGTGTTCACCCCCGGCTACTGCGCTCACAAACCATGGACATCGTTGGGTGGGGGCATGGTTCTGCCTGTGCTGACAACTTAAACAGAAGTTTATTTTCCTCCTCTGGAGGCAGCATTTGGGGATCAGGTACAGGGCTCAATCACTCAGGTTCTTCATATGCTTCACTATGTTAGCTCTGGTCCCAAACTTGCCACCTTGTGCTCACAAGATGACTGCCTCGCCTCCCGATGTCATGTCCTCATACCACCGTCCAAGGAAGAGGGTAGGCAGAAAAGCCTTCATTTTGATCCAGGCAATAAACCTCCCCTGGAGCTTTCTGCAAATGTCTCTTTGTTTGCCACGGGGGCACTGGGTTACACGCCATCTCTAGCTACAGAAGACACAGGGCAATCAGTCTATGGCCTTTCATCCTGTATAGAGGAGGCAGGAGAGACAGAGCGTCTTTGAAATGGCATTGGGGAGCCAGGTTGTATGTCTGCACTTGAGGTCACACAGCTTTGCATGGCAGATCTGGGACTGAGCACAGTCCCCCAGGCTGCTGGTGGCACCTCTTCCTGCCCCTGGTTCTGTGGAAGGCAGCAGACTGGCCACATGGACTGGGCAGCGCTGGGGTGGAGCACACGGCAGCTCACTGCTACTCGCCCTCGGGCACCTCACCAGTGACCGGTTTTCTGCAATGAGTGAGGGAAGCTGAGTCCCTCTGCTTGGTGGTGCAGTAAGTTTCAGGCTTGGAGGCGGTACAGGGGAAGACAGGAGGCCCAGCCCTGGGCTCCAGCTCGCTCAAGAAGAAGGTGCCATGTCCATTTCCAAGACCCCTCTCCACCCAGCAGGTCAGCCTGGCAACCTGGTCCTAGTGGTTATTCTTGATGATTAGTGCTTGATCAATGTTGAATGAGGGAGAGAGACCCATTGGGGCCAAAATTTCCCTCAAACTGCCAGCAGCCAGGAGCTGGGAAGAGGCATGGCAGCAGGAACAGAGAAGGCACCACCCTTAAAGGAAAATCAAAGTCCTCTGGCCCTGGGCTCTCTCCTCCCAAGCGCCATGAAGGGGTCCAGGGACAGGCCTGATAATGACAGAGTGACTGTGCCCCGGGGAGGGGGCTGTGCCAGCTCCTTATGGTTACAGCCTTGGCTTGGTGGGCTCCTGGGCCTGCTCCCACAGTGAGCTCAAGGGGTGGCTGTGTGCCAGGTGGGAGCTGGGGGAGGGGCATCTGGGGGAGACTGAGGGGAGAGGAGGGGGGAGTGAGGTGAAAAAGGAAGAACAAGAGGACAGAGAGAATAGAGCAACTTAAGCTCTGGTGGAAGGATCTTTTACTTTAAAGAAAGGATTAATGGAGGTTGTGAGGGAGAAAAGGGAGGGAGAAGCAAAGAAAAAGGGGTAAACAACAATAGTAAGGGGGACAGGGAAGGACAGTAGGGGACAGGATAGGAACAAGGACTAGTACCTGGGCGCTGGCTAAGAAGTGTTGAGCCTTGGAGGGGCTGTTCTGTTAGGGGACTGTTAGGGGAGGTGCCGTGTTCCCTGCCCCAATTACATGCAGCCCCCTTGACTAGCGACTGGGAACTGGGGCCAGAGCTGAGAAGCCATATACAGCAGAAGGCAGGCGGGCTCAAGGGGAGGCCTCTTGCTCCTGACTCGCACCCTGGTGCTGCTGGGAAGGAGACACGCAAGGAGACACGAGGAGAGACGTGGGGGAGAGATGCTGGGGAGGCTGACAGTGGCGCCCACTATCTTGATGTGGTCTCTCCTTTTGCCCCAGCTTTCTGGGACTTGCTTCAGAACCCCTATGTTTCCCCGCTGGAAGGTGCCTTAGATTTGTGGCAATCTTTGGGGCCTCAGTGGCCCTACTTTGGGTCAACCCTGTTTGTCTGGGCATTTACCCACAAGAACCTGGATAGCTTAGGTATTTAAATGGAAATTGTTTTTTAAATTATATTCTTTCTTTTCTCTCCATTGCATACTAGTTGTATTAAAGTTCCTTTCTATGGAAGACATACTCAATAGAGTATGTCTATCTTGATGTGGTGGACGGCAGAGCCTATTTAGAGCAGTCCGCCCCTCAGTTTGCCTGCTAACAAAAGGAAACCACACCGAGGCCCTCTGGTCCTGCGTGTTCTTCTAGGTTGGCAAATAATCAAACTGCTTCCGACAAATTGGTAAGATAAAAAGCCATGTAGACATTTCATAATAACAAGTATCGTCCTGCAGCCACGGGACTGGGAGCTTGCCCAGGTGGTTTTAGATGCCATCTTCAATAGCTTGGCACAGAAAATGGAGGGGGGGAGGGGAAGTAAGGGGAAGTTTGGTTAGAGCATCCACTAGGGAAGGTGCAGCAAACAAAAGTCCTGGCGGGGCCTCCCTGGTGGCGCAGCAGTTGAGCGCTGCGCTGTGGAGCTGTTGTGGGAGCGAGATGCGGGTTCGACGCCCAGACAGGGAGAGTCCCACATGGTGCGGCAGCCCTCTCCTGCCTCGCCCGCTGCTCCCCTCAGCAGTGTATTTCTGATCTGCCTGTTCTGCTCCCCGCTCTATCTCTGGCAAACGCTCTCGCCAACACCGCCCCCCGCCCGCCTCTGGCCTTTACCCCAGCTTGAATTAAAAAAAAAAAAAAAGTCATGGCGATTTAGTTCTGCCTTCTCTCTGGAAGTCTTCCTGGGAGAGGCCCTTATAGAGAGAAGCTTGCAGACAAATGTCAACTTCCACCCAGCCTTCTCAGACCCTTCCATGAAATAAATCTCTTGCCAAAAAGACATATTTTGGGATGGCAGAATTTTGTTCCCTGACACATATAAAATGCTTAGAACCAGCATCAAGTAAATGCTCACAAGCATTAGGCATCATTAGCTGATTCGTCACTAACGTAATCTCTATGTTGTTGGGGACAGCAAGGTGTCCAGCCAAAAAGCTACAGTTCCTAGCCTCTCTCAAAGTTGAGGTAGCCAGGGGATGCTAGTGGAAATGACTGTGTAGGCCTTCTAGCAAGCCTTTAAAAGGGATTGCTCTTCTGGAAAACTCATCCTTTTTCCATTTCTTCCTGCCTGCCAGAAAGGCAAGTGTGATGGCTTGAGCAGCAACAACCATCTTGTAGCCCTGAGTTCCCCTTGAGAATGAAAGCCACCTGCTAAGCGAAGTCCTGCAGGAGACCACCAGAAACAGGGCTGTTTATCAGGATGAGGTCACGTGGGCTGACTTTGACATTTTGTCCATCTGCATGGTCCCATTCATGCTTCCGAGGGTGGCACAAAGGTTACTGGCCAGCACGATGGCCCCCCACAAAGCCTCAGAAGGCCACTGCCTGGTTGGGATGGGGCTGAAGGAGGGCTCTGGGAAGACTCTCATCCCCAGACCTCCAAGGTTCTCCAGTAGGGGTTCCACGCCTGGAATGTCTCGTGATTTGGGGATGTAGCATGCAATGCCGTGAGTGTGGTCTCAAGTCAGACTGGAGGTGCTTAGCTCCTCGTGTTCTGGACTTTGGGATGGACAGTGACCCTTCCCACAGCACGTGATATGTGGCCTTTGCCAAGTAAATTTTCCGCTCTGATGCTCTGCTATCCTGGTGGAAGATGGGAGGAATAAAACCTTCCTTGACTATCTTTAGGGTATGATGCTATGGTTGCACTCTGAACGTCAAATTATATTATTCTGGGACCTGGAAAAACAACCCCGGTTTAGACCCCAAGAGACTAGGGGTTTTAACCAAGATGTGTGAGCTGGAAGAGGACGAGGCACAGTCCAGCTACTCAAGTCTTTTGCTTCTCTCTGGGGGAGGTGAGCCCTGGAGGTGCCTGAGGCTGGTCTGGGAAGCAGGAGGTAACAAGGTTTTACCAGAAAAGTGGGCCACATTAGGGAAGTGAGGCCCCAGGAACATCCAAGCAATTATGCTGCTCCAGGAGGACAGTAAACAAGCAAGCAGGGCCGGGGAGGAAGAGAAGCGAGAGGCAATTTCAGGGAGTTGGAGACTTAGCTGGCAGAGTTCACGCCAGAGGCTGGAAAAGCTCGGCGGGAAGGGGAAACATCGAGTGAAGGGGTAGTTGTTTGTTGGGGGGCATACCTAGGAGTCACGGGGCTAAGTGGCTCCCACAGGGGCACTTTGCTGGACCCCAGTTGATCTTCGTGCTAATCTCCTAGCAGGAGGGGGGAATGACCCACCAAGGCATCAACCAAGTCACATTTGCCAAATGCACACCCAAGACCTCCAGATGCACACCAAGCTTGAAAACAGGGTCCCCACCCTGGGGGACCTGGCATATACTGTGAGCCTCTCTGGGGCTGCACTGGTCCCTGACACTTGGTCGAATAAAGTTTGCCCATGGTCCCATCACTGCCACCGTGTCCCTGACTCCCTCTCCAAGGAACCCTGCTCTCCATTTGTCAATTTTAAGTGATAATTTCTATTCAATCTGATACATATTATAAGAATATAAACAAATGCCTCTCCCCCTATCGGCACTATAATCACTTTCTTTTATAGCTATCATTTATTACTGGACGACAGATGGCCAGTTCGCAGAATTCCAAAGAGGCTACCCGCCGGCCAGTCACCTGGGAACGCGGGCGCATTTACATTTCTCCAAAACAGATGGGGAGGGGAGGGGGGTTGAGGCAGATTCCTGTCAAAACTTTGGCGCTTTCCAAAATGTGTTTCTTTTGCTTTTCCCTCTATCCCTCTTTCTCGCAGATGGTGCCGATCGCCTCCCAGCCCTCTGAACCTCATACCCTCCCATTCATCCGCTTCTCCTCAGAGGCAACTGAAACCACCAATATGGTGGTCTTGATGGGTGGAGGCTGGTGGACTTTTGGCAGGCCACCTTCTGGGGACTTCCTCCTGGCTTGTGATTTGGGATTGGGATTGAGGTAGGAAGCCAGAGGTGAGTGAGAAGTGGGTTTGCTTCACAAAAGATATACCCTGGAGCCTATTTCCCACAACTCCAGAGCAGTGGACTCAGCCCTGACAGCACATGCAATCACCTGGAGGGCCACCCAGAACAATGGCATCAAAAGCTGGGGTGGAACTCCCTGGTGGCACAAGGGGTAAGTCTCAGCACTATGAAGCTATTCACAGCCACTACAGCACAAGTTCCATCCCCTGCCAGGGAACTTCCCACATGGCGCAGCAGACCTCTCCTGCCTTGCCCGCTGCTCCCCTCAGCAGTGTACTTCAGTTGATCTGTCCTGCGCCCCACTCTGTCTCTGATGGATCCTCTTACCACCCCACACTTCTGGCCTACACCCCAGTTCTTACATGCATAAAAAAATAAATCTTTAAAAAAAAGTTATGGTGGTGCCTGGCAAAGTGTGCAAGAATGAGCCCAGAGTCTGCTGCAGTTTAAACAAAAAGGGGCTGTAAGAAGACAGGAAACGAAGTCATAGGAAAGACACTACTGTGTGCCCAGTGTGCAAGAGTTGCAACGTTGGAATTCAGTTACTTAAGATCCTTCTCACAGCTCAGTGGAGAAAAGGCAAGTAGCTGATCACTGCAGTGGAGAATGGTAAGTGTAATCAGGATAAGATGGGGAGAGCTCATGGTGGGGAACCTTTGGGATGTCTTCCTACAAGAAGATGGCATCTTGAGTGAAGACATAAGAGAGTACCTGTATGCCCCCAATATAGAAAATGATCTCTTAAGACACAGGAGTGAAAATCATGATAATGGAAATGATTGTTATATTCCTACTTCAAAATAAAGATCTTTTCTTTACCAAAAGATACCACAGTGAGAATGAAAAGGTAAATATCTATAGAAGATATTTGTAGCGCAGGTGACTAATATCTAGATCATATCAAGAGGGCATGTGAATTAACAGGAAAAAAATCCAATGAGCAAATGAGTAAAGATTATGAAAAGGAAACATACACTATGGGAAGCAAAAAGCTACCTACAAACATAAGAGAAAAACTTAAACCATTCATAATCAGTAAAATGCAAATCATCATCGTAATGAGATGCCATCTTACACCCGCTGAACTGGTAAAACTTAGTTTGACATTAAGTGTTCTGAAGATGCTGATGGTAGTGGGTGTGTAAATTGGTGCAACCACTTTGGAAAAGCCATTTAGTGACCCCCACTAATGCTGAATATTAATCCTTTGCACTCGAGCGGCGCCACTCTGGCGCCCTGCGGCGTAATGCATCCACTAGAGCGGCGCTGCTATGGCCCCCGGCGGTTTAATGCGTCCACTCAAGTAGGGCAGCTAGGGCGCCCGAGCAGTTTGAAAGTCAATATGTTTATTTCCAATGTGTGATAAGATATTCTTACCACAATTACTTTCATGGACCAGGCTCGGCCTGCATCCTTAGCCAATTCTTAGCTTAGATTAGTTAATCTCAGTTTAACATTGTGATACATGTCCTGACAAACCGAGGCTGCATCTTGGTTATTGTTTGACTAAATATCACACAAAAACTAATTACAGAGTGTAATATTTAACAGATTTTGTTGTATTCCATGTAAAAATAAATAAAATGATGAAATTTTATTATTTGTATACGTTTGAGTATAACATGATTTCAAAGTACCTGTAAAACGCTTCCCTAATATAGCTGAAATTGTCTCGAGTGGCTGGTTCGCCCACGCGAAAAAAGCCTCAAGTGCAAAGGGTTAATGTCCTCTGCCATGCTGCATTCTACTCTCTATACATATTACAAAAAAACTTTGTGATATGTCAAGGAAATGCAAATCAAAACCACTATGAGATACCACCTCACACCTGTGAGGATGGCACACATTAAAAATGCAGGCAATAACAAATGCTGGAAAGGATGTGGAGAAAAAGGAACTCTTCTACACTGCTGGTGGGAATGTGAACTGGTCCAACCACTATGGAAGGCTGTATGGCGATTCCTCAGACTGCTAAACATGGA
>PVIJ01020509.1:0-20750 GCA_004024925.1 Scalopus aquaticus | reverse complement strand
CATCTGTTTATATTGTCTTTCACTTCCTTTGCTTTGAGGGATGTGTCTTTCAAGATTTTGCTGAGATGTATGTCATGTAGAGTTTTGCCTATATTTTCTTCTATACATTTTATGGTTTCTGGTCTTACATCCAGGTCTTTTATCCATTTTGAGTTGACTTTTGTGCAGGGTGTGAGGTAGTAGTCTAGCTTCATTTTTTGATTATTTAAATCTCAGTTAAGTCATAGACTACACCATTCTTCCTCCATGCATTCAAATATTTCTGCACTTCCTGTACAGGCTTATTTTTCTCTGAAGGGGTAGAGAGAGACTGAAGAGGAGAAAAAGTACAAGTATGTACATGGTAAACAAACATTCATCTGAAAATCTATTGTTTACGGGGCATATTGGGGACATATATTATCTCATTTAATATTCACCACAATATTGAAGATAAATGGCATTTTCCAATAACTGGTTATTTAAAATAACTTGTCTGATTTCATAACCAAAGTAGATTAAAACTGGAATGCAAACCCAGTCTGACTGCCAAGTCCACATTGCTTTGTATTCTTCCCAACACATTGCTAATAAAACCGAGGCATGATCAAAATTCAAAAATCTGAAAATCCATACCCTTAAACTGTGTGTGCATGAAAATTTATGCAAAAGTATTTTGAGAGAGCATCTTCAGTTTCTCCCCAACATAGAGAATAGAAAATAATTGCATGTATTATTAATTTTGGTGGTCATTTATTTCTGCCCTGCTATTTAGTAAATTGAGGGCTCAGTGTCAAGTGGAAATGAGGTTAATTGAGACATATTTAACTCCTAGGGAGGCTTTTTAGTATAAGGAAAGGAGGGAAATGTATATGGAAGAAAGAATATGTATTTTCCATCATTTTAATAGTTTTGTAATATTCAGAACTATTTTCAAATGATCCGTTAATTCTAATACTTAGCATTTCTTTTTGGGAACCCTGACTGAATCTTGACTTATTTGCCCAGGAGTTTGTAACAAAAGGATCATTATGCTCTTTCCTTCTGCGTCACAATTTCCACATAATGGATGTTTTATTTTGAATGAATTGATAAGGTAGCTTTCACAGGAATATCACTAATATACTTAAAAGCACCTTTCACAGCCTCCGAACAATGCCTCTGCTTCTGCTGGTAATTGTCATCCCCACCCCTCTGAACCCCACCCGCTTTAACTTTCACTGTTATGGTTCCTAATGGTAGTTTTCCTGCACACTGCCTGTGAACTTTAAGTGATGGAAAATTTATGTCAGAATGTTCTGCTGACATAATGTACGCCCAGGAGAGATGCAATCTACAAGGTGGGAAAGGAGTGCATGAAGTTCAATGAGGAGCCGGGCTGCTGACATTCTCAGAGCTTTATGAGCCAAGTTACAACTTCTTGAACTCATCTTATTAAGTTTACATGTCAATCTTCTTCCTCCTATATTTCATACCAGATCATCCAGATCCTAACACATACTCAAGAAAGATTTCTGCATATTCGAATCTTCCCTGTGACAATGCACAAGCCAGGTTGTCGTTAGTGTGTGTGAGGTTTCAGAACTACAGAGGATCAAATGGTGGGCTTAGAGTAACAGTAGAGTCCTTGGAGAAACTTGAAAGGAAGAGGATTTCGATCACAAGGAAGCAGGAGAGAGAATTACCTTTGTATACTAATTTAATAATCAGAGTTCTCTTTAATGTCCCCCAACCTCATTATATAAAAACACATATATATGCCTAACATCTTCGAGACCTGTATGAGAAAGGCTTTAAAAATTATCCCTTATAAAATTTGTCTTAAACAAAATAAAGAATATGTTCATTACTATAGACATCAAGAAATATTGTAGAGAAGTCAATACTTCCTAAATAAATTTATGAATTTGATGGAATACCAGTAAAATACATGCATTATTTTTGTATCTGGACAGTTTGAAACAATTATATTTTTAATTTTTTTGGTAGTACTTTGTATTGCTATAACATTGATTTACAATGCTGTATATAATTTAGGGGTGTCGGTTCACACCTCTTCGGATGTATGTTACCTCACCATGCCTACCACCAAGGTGCCCATAATCCTTCACTATAGTCCACTGAGCTCTTTTCCTCCCTTCCACACCCTCCCTGTACTTCTTCCTCCACTTCTGGAAGCTCAGTTCTATAGTCAGATTTCTAGGGTGGTTTTGGCTTAGTTTTGTCTGTTTCTGTGTGTAGTTTCTTTATATTCTACATATGAACATTTGTCCTTTTCCTTTTGACTTATTTTCCTTAGCATAATCCTGTCGAGGTCCATTCATGTTGTCAGGAATTGTAAATTTTCTATTTTTGATATATGAACAGTATTCCATATGTATTTATACTACATTTTTTCAATGACATTGGGAACATAGGTAGTTTCCATAACTTGGCTATTGAAGAAGTAGTGCAATCAACACAGGAATACACATATTCCTGCAGATTAGAGTTTTTGCATTCTTTGGGTAATACCTAGGAGTGGAATTGCTGGATAATATGGCAGATCTGTTTTTAATATTTTGAGAAACCTCCACGCTTTTTTCCAAATGGCTGGACCAGTTGATATTCCCACCAAGAGAGTATGAGCGTTCCTTTTTTTCTAGAGTCTTGTCTGTTTCTTATCTTTTTGATATATGCCATTCTCACAGGTATGAGGTGGT
This sequence comes from Scalopus aquaticus, assembly GCA_004024925.1. Taxonomy (NCBI): domain Eukaryota; kingdom Metazoa; phylum Chordata; class Mammalia; order Eulipotyphla; family Talpidae; genus Scalopus; species Scalopus aquaticus. Next base: position 18,069 of record PVIJ01020509.1, on the reverse strand, counting down.
ATCTCATTGTGGTTTTGATTTGCATTTCCCAAATTATAAGGGATGATGTACATTTTTTCATGTGCCTGCTTATCATCAGTGTATCTTCCTTGAAGTAGTATCTGTTTAGCTATTCTGTCCATTTTGATAGGGTTCTTTTTTTCTTTTAGTTGAGTTGTGTGAGTTCTTTGTAGACCTTGGATATCAGCCCCTTGTCAGATGTATGATATGCAAATAGTTCCTCCTATTCAGTAGGGTGTCTTCTTTCACTGTGCCAAAGTTTTACATTTGTTGTCATCCCATTCATTTTTTTTCCTTTTGTTTCCCTTGCTGTTGCAATTGTGTCCCCAAAGTCATTACTGAAGTCAATGTTGTGGAGTGTTGGGGAAAAATCTATCAAGTTATAATGCCTTTATAATTAAGACAATATAGTGTTGGTTCAAGGAGTGGTGCTTTAACAAAAGGTAAAACTTTGAAATATATACAAGGATATATCAAATTAGCACAAAATGAACATTTTAATACATGGTATTGGGAAATTTGATAGCCATTTCAAAAAAGAGAACATTTTTACATAACACATATACAAAGAAATTTCAAGTACTTGAGAGATATAAAGGCTTTAAAATTCTATAAGTTACTGGAAAAGAATTAATGAACTTCACTATAAAATGAAGTGGTGGAAAATTTCTGATTTTCAAAATTCAGAAGCAATGAAAGAAAATATTGGTGATTTCAACTTTATTACAAAGCATTCATAACTAAAAATGTCTTAGACACCCTCCCTTAAACTATTGGGAAAAATGTATGGGGTTATAGAACAGAAAAATATGTTAAAATCACTAATACGTAAAGAACTCCTAATAATGAATAAAAGGAAGATAGAAAACAAAAAATGAGTTACCATTTCATAGAAAAATAATTAAGATGATCCTTAGCTATATAAAATGATACTCACTCTTAGTGATTAATGTAAATTCTAAAGCTCTTAATGTGTTTATATGACTTTCAATAAAAAAGAAGAAAGCTAAGGAACATAAAATCAAATACTGTAAAAAATCTTTAGTTTGATATTTGAACTGAAAATATTATCAACTGACTTATACATTTCTGTACTCATCAACAGAATTACAGTATACATAATGCAAAAACTGATAGATTTTAGTGGATAAATATAAATACCCATAGTTATAGTTGGCGATTTCACCACTTCTCTCTCTGGAATTCATAGAACAAATGAGCAGAAAATCAGTGATTACATAGACAGCCAGTACTATCAACCAACTTTATCTGACTGATATCTATAAAATACTGCACCAAAAAGTAGCAGAATACATGACCTAATCATAACCTGAGTTATAAGCCGTAACAAATGAATTATGTGTACACATTAAACAGTTATATATGTATATATTTTTCTCAGACCATCACAGAATTAAACCAGAAATAAATAAAAAAGATATCTAGAAATATTTCCAAATATTTGGAATTTAAGCACATACTTCTACACTCAAAATGAAACCACAGGGAAATATATTTTAAATATTGATTTAAGTAAAAATGATAACAGCATATCAAAACTTGTGTAGGTAGCTAAAACAGGGTTTATAGGGAAATTTATAACATTAAATGTTGTATTAGAAAATAAGAAACATCTAAAACCAGTATTCTAAACTTCTACCATGAGAACCCAGAGAATGATGAAATAATTAAAAATGAATGAAGTGGGAGTTAAAAATAATGAAAATATAAGCAGAAAAGCAATAAAAAATATCAAGCCAAACACTGGTTCTTTGAAAAGATCAATAAAATTGATAAATATTTACCCTGGCTGACCAAAGAGAAAAAAGGGAAAAGACAAATCACCACTATAAAGAATAAAAGGACAATAAGAGAATAATGAGAGGAATTCTATGTCCATAAATCCACAACATACATGACATGGACTGATTCTTTGAAAGATACAAGCAACTAATTCTCACTTAAGAGGAAATAAATAACGCTATGTCTATTGTAGTTTTTAAAAATAAAATGTTAAAAAATAAAAGATTGCCAGATCCAGATCATTTCACTGGTAAAAATAACAAATATTTAAGGGCTAAATACTAAGATATCTACAACATCTCTTCTATAAAATGGAAAAAGATGGAACAGTTACCAACTCACTATATGGGTCCAGCATTAACTTAAACCTTAAACTAGATAAAGACCTTATAAGGAAACTGTATCACAGTATTTCTCATGAAAGGGTCAAAAAATTCTTGATAAAATGTCAACAAATCAAATCCACCAAGCTATAAAAGGGGTAATTGTCAAAACCAAGTGGGGTTTATTCTAGGAATGCAAAGCTGATTCAGCATTCAAAAACCGATAATTGAAATTCACAATATTATCAGACTAAATATGAATGTCACATGATTATTTCAATAATTAGAGAAAAAAATTCCACCAAATTCAACATCTATTCTTGTTAAAAGCTCTCAGCAAACTAGGAATAGAAGATAACATCCCTAACCTACTAAAATGTATGTATAAAATTCTACATCTTACTTCATGCTTATTGATGATCATTTTCTCCAAACATCAGAAGTAATGTCAGGAAATATTCCTACACCATCCTTATTTCACATCAAATAGGAAAACCTCATCACTCCAACAAGGAAAGAAAAATAAATAATGAGTAGAAAAGACAAATTAACACCTTTCAATAAGATGCTGAGAAATACCGATTAAGTGTAGTAATTATAGTCCAGAAGTAGATTTAAAATATTTATGTTGTTAAACATAGGAGAGGCCAATACACATACGTCATCTTTGGCTTTGGCTTATTTATATAAAGCACACATTAGTTGGATAATATATCTTGTTCATATAAATGTAAAATTATTTGAATTTACTGTTGAGTAGTTCTGGGCTTCTTTGGTGACATAGAATAGAGAGACCAGTTATAACTTAAGTAATTGGAGATGTTTTCCACAAGGAATCCAGTGTGCTTTGGGCCTAGGGTGGTAGCCCAGCCGTGATAACAGTGACAAGTTTGAATATAGGACTTAGAATATGACGCCTGCTCTCAGGTCATTCACACTGGCTGTTTGTATTTTTAAATATCATAAATGAGAAATTTGAAAGTTTCCTTTTGTTAATCTATATTCTTGATTACAGGGAACTACCACTAACTAGATCCACGCAAATTTTCACAACTTTTGCAAACATGTATTAGTTGAAGGTGATTCTCTGAAACCAAAATGAATAGGGGAGCCTTGATAAAAAGCTCTTGCTCGAGAGGATAATGACTTTGACCCCTTGAGCCATGTCATATAGCCCCAAAAGAATGCTTCTGAAGACAATTCTAAAATTGACTCTGGATTTATTTGAATATTAAGTCTTGTTACCTCTGATTTCTCTAGTTTTAATTGTTTTGGCTTTTGATTAATTCAACTGGAGATTTTTTAAATATAATATTAGCATCCAGTAAAAATTCAAATATTGCAAAGAGTAAGTAGTGAAAATTCAATCTTCTTTTTAAGCTTGACTTTTGCTTTCTGTCCCTAAATCTAAGCCTAACCTTAGCTGTAATTCTAATCTTCCCCTACTTTCTTATACACTTCAAATTCTTCCAGTAAATCCAAGCAGGATGATAATATACACACTGATCTGCACCTCATATTTTTCTCATCAAAACACACACACTCACAATGATGTGACATTCCATTTTGTTGCTGTCCCACAATTTCTTTCACCAGTCCCCATTAATAAATGTTTTTGTAGCTTCTACTTGGTGGTACCGATATAAAGTAATTTAAATCCATTTATCTTTTCATGAATGTGTAGGCATATATTTTACTCAACAAACTGTTAGATATATTTTACTTTCCTTGATATTTTGAAAACAACTCATAAACATACAGGATCCAGGGTTTAAACTGTTGCTAGAGGTATCTTCTGATAAGTTCAAAATATTTTTAATAAAATGATGATTTCCTAGCTATTCAGCTTCCTCATTGAGTTCACTTCAATAAACTAAATGTGATGGTTCCCTGAATGAGCCAAGTGCAGTACTAGGTGCTGTAGCAATGGCAGAAAAAAAGACACAAAATCATAGAATCAGCCAGTCTGCCCTCTAGGAAGAGTGAACAAATTAGCAAATATATTTAAAATATTTCTATAGAATTTATAATTCAATTAAGGAATTGAAAAATTCCTTTGACAATGATCAGGAGGTTATTCTAAGTTTGAGGGTGGTAGAATATCCAAATGGTGACTAGTGCATGTAATTGATTAGGGAGACTGGTTAAATATCTGCAAATTGTTATTAGAAGTCCTGTTTTAATACTCACAGTATTTCCTGAATTGCAAGAGTGTATTTTAAGAAAATTGTAGGGCTAATACTTGGGGGAAGGGCACTCAATCAGACTAACAAACTGAAACACAAAAAAGAAGAAGTAAGACAGGAGTGGAAGAGAATAGAGAGGATATGAAGTGGTGGGGAAATAGTGGCTATTCATGTTACCACCAAGAGGTTTCCCTGTGATCCATACCGTGCCACGTGATAATTGCAAGAGGACTCAAGTCTGCTCCAGGTGGCTGTCAGGAAGCCATGGGCTAATTCTCTACTCTCTGATTTTGGTCCTTAAAAAAATGCCTGATAACATATTAATAGTACACACTGAGTAGGTATCAGCTGTGTTTTTTCTTTCTCTCCTCTCTTCTTTTTCCCTTTCCCCTCTTCTCCTGACCCCATATCAACCCTCTTGGCTCCTCCATTTTTCTAACCCTCTTAGATTCCATCTCCAAATTGAAAGATTTGATTTCTACATTTGGATTAGCTCTGCCCATATCCATGATTTCAATGCCAAGGGCAGGTTCATCTAAGGCAATTCCTCAGTTCAGCCTTGGGGGTGAGACCTTAGCAACTCTCCTATCCCTATCAGACCAGGAAAAAAGGATGAACAACTTAGAGCAATTGTGACCAAAGAAGAAAAGTGAGAAGAAAAGAGATGTTGTTCATGAATAAATAGGGCAGGAAAAATAGCCTTAGTTCATTTTCTCAACATGCTTCTGTTTTTTAGTATCTCGATTTTAATGAGGATATTTCAACCTAACTAGATCACTGAATTCTATTGAAGATGTTTTACTCCTACTTCATAGGCGAGCACATTTTAATTAAATAGATCTAACATTGTATGTGAAATTTAGATATTTACCCTAAGTTTAGATATTTAAAGAAAATCTGCTTTGAAATTGTTTTCATTCTCTTTCCATTAAGCTGTGAACACATATGAATTGACCCATTCCGTAGATTTACAAACCAGTCATCAGAGGTACGAAACATTTGAAATGACTTAGTGGTAATGTCAAGTACAGTTTTCAACCCTAAATCACAGTTGATTTAAAAGTTTCACGTAGGTGATAATTTTCTGTGCAGAGTGTTAAAAACTGCTTTTTAATAGCAACTCCCACAAAACCTCTTCAGTTATATGGGTCTGTTAGCATTTTATTTTAAACATCATTTTGACAGGTGTATTATGTAGTTATTATATTTTCCATGCATAGAGCGTTCCTGACATTCACTTCACTTGCAGTTTCCTATTAGAAAAAGTTCAGGAAAAAAAGCATCATCTTTTTGGTTGAATGAGAATGAAAGAAAAGTCCATTTTGACATGGCTTTTCTATCGTTGACCTGAAACCAAAATTCATTCAGACAACTTTTTATTCATTCAGGCACTCACAAACTCATGCCTTCATTTATGTAATCTCTTTTACCATGCATGTGGACTTATGCTAAGGTATGAGGAATCTAAAGACAAAGACTTAGTTTGTGACTGTATAAAGTTCATCTTCTTATGGGGGAAGCAGTAATGCAAACAAGTAGTCAACTTACAGCAGCTATAAATAGGCTGGAAATAGAAGTGATATAAAGACAAGTGTGGTTTCCTGTGTGAGCCAGGAAAAGCCTAGCCTAAAAAGGTGTTTTCCTTTTTCTCAGAGCGTCATAATTCACAGGTCAATATGGAGAAAAAGCATTTGAGGAGAAGGCCTATGCAAAGGCTGGAAGGTAAGGAAGACCCTGGGGCATTGGATGGTGAGATAACTTAGTGCAATTGAAGAAAACAGTGAATATGACCCAGAGGTTGGATCTGAATTGTGAATGGTGTCCAGGTCATCAAAGATGGTGGGTGATTCATAAAGGAATTCAAGCCTCAGGGCTGCAAGCTGAATGGATTGGACTAACCAATTAAAAATGGAGTCTCTGATTCGATCAGGAAACAGAATCCAACCTTCTGCTGTCTCCAGGAGACACACCTAAACTTCCAAGACAAACTTAGGCTCAACGTAAAAGGTTGGAAAACAGTCCTACAAGTGAGTAGCACAAGAAACAAGAAAGAACTCAAATAAACAACCTTCTCTGTCAACTCCCAAGGAATTAGAAAAAGAATAAACAAATCCAAAAGCTAGTAGAAGATCAGAGGCTCCTCCTTACAGAGTCTGGGGACCATCTTATGTAAATTAAAAACATCCCCTTATATCTAGATGATATTTTTTCCGTCTCTCTTGTTGTGCTAAGCACTTTGAATTATATATTATTTGTTTATTATCTGTATGTGATTAAAATGTTAACACTTTTGGGCAGACACTGTGTTTTCATAACCATAAAAGAAGCAACCAAAATAGTTGAGAGTCAATAAATATTTGCTGAGGGGTGTATACACCAAAGAGGAGTGTTTCTGTGTGCCTGTGTATACAGATACAGCCTGTCGTGGGACATGTGAAAGGAATGATCTCAGATAAGTACAGTCTGAAACACCATGGAAAGTCGTCACCACGATATAATCATCAGGAAGACAAGTACACTACACACAATGAAGTGAAAAATTGGTGAAAGTTGTCCCTGCTCTCATTTCATTCTAGTTTCAATTTTTGAGAGAGCTGGAAGAAGAGCTCTTTACTAACACAAAGTAATAAAAGTCTTGAGAAAGAATCTTCCTTGCCTCAGAACCTTCTGTGATGGGAAGTGGCACCTTTTCACCCACAATCTTCCTTCAAAGGGTGACAGCCCTAAAATAGGAAAAGATTTGATAAGCAAGTAGTTTGCCAACTAATTTCTTTCCCTTAGGTACTTTTTTGAGTTTGGCATGGAACTAACAAAGGAACTGCTATCTGAAAATCTAGCTCGGGCTACCTTAGAACAGCACCTATTTCCTTATCACCAGTCAATCTTATCTCTAATGGTTATAGAAAAACCCTTTGCCCCAATAACACGTCAACTCTACTCTGAGGGTAGACAGTCTTCCTTAATCAAATTGTCCATCACAAGGGAAGAGAGGTTATTCAGAGCCCGGAAAGAAGGGAAAAGAGGATTTCCTTCTTATATACTTGCGGCGTGTTGTGCAGGTCCCATTAATTATAAATAGTCTCCTTTAGTACATCTCAGTCTTTAGTAGGTCATCTGAGGCCTGAAGTTAGCAGTAGATGGAGGATAGGAAAAAGTTGTGTCAGCTAATAATGATTGCCTTTGAAGCATGACAATGTGAGTGATTTATAATTCTTTATGTAGTTCTGTGAAGTCAGACTTTCCCAGGATAAATATGTCTTCACTTTATAATCAGGAAATGAAATAAAACCTACTTATGATTTTCTCTAACCAACAAATTTAAGGATCCAGCCCTTGTGCCTCTGGTATCAGTTGACTAAAGTACCTCTTCACTGGGCTGCATGTGAGCAGGTGAGACCTGTGTCACTGCTGGACTCTCACTACCTGAGTCTCTTTAGTAAGAGAATTCCAGTTTTATGCAGCACAAGGCAACCTAGCCAAGATTTTCTCTTGGTGGCTCCATGAATTCATTTCCGGGAAGGGTCAATCACCACCCAGCATTGGAAAAATCAGTAAAATTCTAGCTATTCCCTTCTTCCTTGTTGCCACTGTCACTGAATGGAGAGAGGAAGGACCTTACCGAGGAGGCGCTGGGCTTCTTGTTCTAATTCAAGGCCCCTTCCCTTTGCATTCTTAACCTTTTTTTTAAAGATTTATTTATTTATGCATATAAGCTGGGGTACAGGCCAGAGGTGGGGGGTGGCGAGAGGGTTCACCAGAGACAGAGTGGGGGGCAGAACATGCAGATTGCGGAAATACACTGCTGAGGGGCGCAGCAGGCAAGGCAGGAGAGGTCTGCCACACCATGTGGCACTCTCCTGGGCTGGGCGTTGAACTTGCTTCCCTGCTGCAGACAGCGCCACAGCCCAGCACTTAACTGCCGCGCCACCAGGGAGGCCTGGTATGTGTAATGTTAAGGTGGGCAGTTGATGGTATTTGTAATGTTAAGGTGGGCAGCTTGTGGAATGGTACGGATTTTTAAGGACTCAGGTTTTACCCCTCTAACTTTAGTGCCAAAGGGCTCTGGTTCTCCCACTTTCAACCAGTTACTTAGTTGATTTGTATACGTTGACCTCTTACCAGGTCTGCATCCGTAAGTATGGTGCCTTTAATGTTGTGGGGGGCAGCTGTCAAGTACTATAGCTTTCAAGTCAAGCAACCCTGTTTCTACCCCGGGTACTGCTACCAACTGGCTGTTGACCTTTTGTTTAGTCCTTTGTTTCCCATTTGTGAAGTGAAGGTTTGGAATGGGTAACAACAAATGGCTTACATATGGACTCATTTTGAGGATTTGATGATATAGCACAAGTGAAATCTTAAAATTGTGCCTGACATTCAGTAAAAGCTGAGGAAGTTAGTGACTATGGCATTACTATCGTCACTAGACTCATTACCAGGGGGCTTACTAACCACTGATAAATAAATAACTTGAAGTTTCTCACCATGGAGCACCTGCCATGTTGCCCTTCCACAGAGACCATTTCCATTGCAAACCAGTTGCTCTAGAGGATGACAGTCCAACCTTAGAGGCACCACCCCCTCCTCCATCTTGCCAGGTCCTACAAGTTGCCTCCTATATATGCGACACAGACTATATTTTAAGTTGGTTCACTTCAAACATTTCCTTCAGGTTAATCAAAAATTCCTTAGCCCTTTTTCATGGAACGCTGTAACTGAAAATTTTCCATTAATTTATGTAGGTACAGATAATTTTTTGCAATCTTTTCCCCAGAGTAAATAGAAGTGACTTGCAGACTCTCTTGCCTGGTTTAGTTTGAAGCTTATTTTCTGCAACATGTATTGTTGCAAGAACTTGAAGGGAGCGTCTGATGAAATGTACCACAAATTTTTGCCATTATTTGGAGTAGAGGATGCTTCTAGCAGTTCCAGTGCTAGAATCAGTGTCAAACTGATTTGGTAAACACAGTGACCACAAACTACTGTACAATATAAGTGGTGAACGTTACTTTCTGGATCCATTGATGTTTTTCCCACCAAATGCTCAGTATAAAACTCCCATTTCAAAGGTGCTCTTAAACACACATGACTCTTGCCACCACCTTCTCCTCCCTTTGTAGAGGGATAATAGAAACAAATACACACACTGGAACTGTCAATGATAAATACTCTTGCTTCTATTGTGTCTCCTGAAGCACCAAGGCTCAGAGACCTGCTGGCCCCCATCTTCTGTCTTCTTGACACCCACAGAGAGTGATTTGATGATCCAGGGGAGAAGTGGCGCCTCCTATTCTGTTAAAGCAATCAGTGAAATGAATGAGTAATGAGTGAGAGAGCATTAGTGACATTGGTGCTTAATGAGCTCAATCATCTTTGCTGCATATCCCTAATTTCCACAGCTTGCTAAATAAAAGTTTATTTATGTTCTTTAGTATAAGATAATTTCCACAGATGAGCTTTAATAAAGTGAAAAGAGGTGCAGGGAGAAACACTACAGGAAACTAATGAAGGCAAAAATGAAAAATGGAAAAAATAATAAATTTTTATTAGGGATCCCTGCCAAGAAACCCCTGAGTGTGAGAACAAATCATGCTCACTAAGAAGAAATATTACTTAACATTGATGTGTTTTCTCTTGGGCAAAGAAGGTAGGTACTCTGGCTATAGGTTATTTTAAAGAAAACTCCTATTTCAGCCTCTCATCTTTTGTTATTCTGCCCCTCAATTTGGATACAAATTGGTCTTCAAGATCTCTCTATCTGTCTCAATATGTATGTGGGCAAAATATCACTATTCTTCGGTCCACTTGTTATTGATGCTTTGGTTTGCCTTCTGCGTTCCTTTCCCACACCCCAAACCCACACATCTTAAGGGGACAGATATGGCAGAGGAACACTGAGTGTTCTTGGGTGGGGGGCTCACACACCTATCCAGAGCCTCTCTCACAGGACACAGCAGATTTCTTGGAGAAGTTTAGCTTTGTCCCTGATGGAGGGTGCAAGAGACCTGAAGGTGGTACTGAGGAGAGTGTCGGATGGTAATTAAACAGTGTCTGACTTTGTTTTGAAAATACATGAGGCACTATCCCAAAGAGGCCAGGGAAAAGGGGTGGGGGATGACAAAGTGGCCTGAGAGGGAGCAACCAGGAAAGTGGAAGGAAAACTATTAATAGACTAGAGGTCAAGTTATGATTTTGTTTCTAGGAGGAGGGAGGGATGGACTGGGTGAAGAGCTACTCAAATAAGATAGGGATTGAGATTTGAATGTTGGATTTAATAACATGAAGGCTATTTAAAATAGTATTTCAATGGAGCACTGGGGAAAAAACACTGTTTTAGTGGAGGTGTAACACATAATGAAAAGAAATGAATTGGAGACAATGACTACAATCAAACACTTTGAAGTGCTTTTAATGAGAAGGGGAACAAATGGGTGATAGTTTGAGAGGAAAGTTTGTTCAGGGTAGATTTTTAATATACAAGAACGAACTGTATCTTCATATGCTGATGTGAATAGTACAGTTGAGAAAGGAAACTGATAATATTTGAGAGAAGGAAGGGCTTATTGCTGGAGTGTTGTCCTTGTGTAATTAGAGAAGATGGGAGAAAATGCTTTTGGAAAGGAAGGCAGATCATTAATCTGTCATAACATGAGATAAATCAGAGATATGGATACAAATGTTAGAGAGACAGGTAAGCTAGCAGAACCCTGAGGCTGTTGTCTTCTATAGTTTCGGTTCTTCAGTGAATTAGCAAACATCATCATCAACCGTAAGTAAATAAAATACTGTGAACCATAAATTGCTTTAAAAAGAAAAGTCAGTTTTAAAATATGAAGCTTGACCTACATCCATTATTGTATCTAAGTTCACTCAAAATGGATTATAGATTAAAATATAAAACTTTCAGAAGAAATTATAGGAGAAATAGGAGGGACCAAGGGTATAGGGAAAATTATTAGTCATCACACCAAAATTATGTTCCAGAAAAGAAGTATCAGCAAATTGAACTTTATCAAAATTAATGAATTCTCCTTTGTGATACTGTTAAGAGGACAAAATGAAACTAGGGGACTAAGAAACTAGGAGAAAATATTTGCAAACTCCATATCCGACAAAGCACTAGTAGCTAAAATGCAAAGAACAATCAAAATTCACCTTTAAAAATCAAATAGGTCAATGAGAAGAGAATAAACTGCTGGAAAATAAACACATGAAAAGATGCTCACCTTAAAAAAAAAAAAAGATTCTCACCTTATCAGGGAAATGTCTCTATATTACAGATCAGTCAGGAAAGTGCTGTGGCTTTCCATCACCATTTAGATGATACCAATAATCATTACTTAAACTAACAGACTTAGAAAAATTGCTACTTATCTGCAATAGAAAGTGGTTGAGAATAGGTAGGCCAGGGATAGAAGACGAAGAAAAATAATCTGAGCCAGTGGAATGGCATTGCTAGAGAAAAAAATTGTAAACTAAATTCAAAATTAAATAGATAGTCATTTATGGGCTTCCAGTACAGCAGCAAAGAAAAAATAAAAATGGTTTTACCATTTAACACTTTGTAGAGTAAATGAACTTGTTGGTTACTGTTGAGACCTCCATTGGTGATTAAGTGCCAGATCTATCCAAAACACTGGGTAAGATAAAGAAAACTGAACATGATAAGGGAGACATTAAGAGCTTTGGAGGACCTAGAATTTTAAGATTAGGTGTACATTTGAGAAGTAGAGGACAGAACAAAGAGAATAGTGGTAATAATTAAAGAGATACTAGAGGAAAGTTAACTCTGAAGAATAAAGATCAGTCTTCAGACTTCTCATGTTAGGAGTTCTAGTTTAGTTGACCAGAAAAGACAGTTTCCTAAGGCATACCTGTAAAATCTGTCTATGAAAATTCATAAGGATACAAAAATATAAGCTTACATGTTTCTGCAAAAGAAACCCCCAAATCTGACCACTGTCAGATTCCTCAATTGCAAAATTTGTATTTAGAAGTCAGAAGAAAAATATCTCTATACCTCTAAAACATGATTGCAACAAGTGTCCTAAATTAGGTAAGATATTATTTCACAAATATATCTCTTTCTGATTATATCCCTATCTATCTACTTAGCTAAATTTTGTGGAATTTTAAGACTTTTTAGAATAATTCATATACTTCATTCCCTCCTAAGAAAAATATTTGAAATATGCTTCTAAGCCATAAACAGAACAGAGACCTCATGTAATAAGGAACTAGTGAATGTAAGATGTATGGCTATAGATGTAGGTGTAGGCATGTCCATAGATAGAGACAGGCTGATAGTCACTAGGACTGTCAATAGAATCTCTGTATGGGTTGTCAAAATATGGAAACACATTTTTACTGCTTGGTGTTTAGCTGCAGACCTGATCCTTGAAATCTCTCCCACTTTCTTCACCTTGCTACCTGGCTCTTCCCTAAAGATCACCTGCATCACAGTCCAGCAGCTATAGGCTTAATATCAGGACCATTAGGAAGATTCAAGATTTATTTGCTGTCATAAGTATGTTGAGATGTGTATCATGTAAATCTCCTGTTGTTTTATGCTTCTTTAGAAATTTATTCTTTTCATCCTTTCTCTCTCCCTCTATTCAGTGTTCTTCCTCTTCCCTCCTCCTCCTCCTCTTCCTACTTCTCTCTCTCTCTCTAACTCTCTCTGTCTCTTTCATATTTAGTTTCAATATAGGTTAACCTAGTTTTTCAGTCTTCTTAAATAGTCCTTGCTGTAAAATGTAACTGGAAGTGGTTTGTCTGCTTGCCAACAGAGATCCTTAATTGATGTGCCCGTAATTTCATCACCTATAGATGAGCCCTGCTGCTCCATTGATTTATCTGTTTCTAGCTATATAGAGAGATAAACATAGACATAGCACTATGAAAAGTGAAATCACAGTTTTTAATGCACAACCTACCTTTTGCACTTACTAACAAACAATAAGCATATTTAATATTCAATAAGTATTAGACTATAATTCTACCGAATAAAATGTCATAATTTATTTTACTAGTTCTCAATTCTTAAATCTTTAATATCTGTGTTTTGTTACTGTAAACACAGTAGTGAGCATACTTATTTAAATTATTTTGTTAGGGTTATTTCCTCTAAGTGAAATTTCTAAGTCAACTCTAGGCATAATTTAAAATTATTTGATATGCATAGTGAACTTTACCTCCAGAAATCAGATTCCTTAATAATTTTTTTAAAATTAAGTTCACAAATTCCTACATCCATTAGCAAACAATCTGTTTAATAATGAATAATAAAACTTTGTCAGTTTAATTGGGTAAAAGTAGTATCACATTGCTTTAATTTGTATTTCTTGAGCTGGAAGCCTTAAAAAGATATTCTGCAGATAGAAATAATTACCCACTCTCCCCCCCGCCATTGTTCTGAAATGACTATATTCCATAAACTAAATTATATATTATTTTGGGACCTTTCTAAATGTATGCTATCCTGTAGCCTCCAGGTAAAAAGGACAATTTTCAGTTAAATTAATTACAATGAAATAAAATTAAAAATCCCATTGTCCAGGAACACTAGCCATAGTTTGAGTATCAAGAGCCACCTTGAGTAGGAACCAACTGTTTTTGTCCACACTGAAAGGTTTGAGGTATTAGGAGGGAATAAGAGTCCAGGCACCAATATGACTAACAAAGGAGTCTCTATTGGGAGCGCTGACGGGCAGCAAGGTTCACGGGTCTCGTTGATTTATTTAGAATCTCCAGGAATCTAGATTGGGGCCTTGCCTTTGAATTATTCTGTGGTGTTTTTTGTTTGTTTGTTTGCTTGTTTGTTTTTGAGCCCTGAATTCTTTACAGCTTTGTTTAGGTGCATATTTTATCATAAAACTTGCCCATTATAAAGTTTCAGTTCAGTTAGTTTTGGTAAATTTATAGAGTTGTTCAACAGCAAACACTGTCCACTCTTAGAATATTTCCTTCACCTCAGAAAAACACCTCAGTGTGTTTGTAACCAGCTCCTCTAGTTCTGTAGTCTGTTTCTGGTGAATCCTCTCTCCCCCACACACCTCTGGCCTTCATCCCAGCTTGTATGCATAAATAAATCTTTTTAAAAAATCGTCCAATTTCTTCTTTCATAGCCAAACACTTAGCCACCTCTTAATTCATTCTCCCATCACCAGCCTCACCCTGGATTCTAACCTTGACTTCTCTTTCTACCCTCGTCTTGAACACAGGAGCAGAGAGTGCACATGCAATGTCTGGCTGGCCTCTGCTTCACGCCCTCAGGCTAACCAGGTTAGCCTCTGGTGAAATCCCTATTAGTCTGCTCATCCATTTCCTGTCCCAGACAAGGTTATAACTTCCCGAGAGAGAGAAGCCTTTTTGTTCAGAGAGTTAGAACCTAGGGTAGGTGGGTATAGAAGGAAGTAGAAATGGAAACAGTTATGGTATGGGCCAAGGATGAAAGTATTTTTTCACACTGGTGGCCAAACCCAAACTCAAATCTTTTTTTGTTTGTTTTGTTATTTTTATTTGTGTCTTTTACATTACTGTATCTTCCCCGTAGGTTTCCCACCACCAATTGACCTGTGAACCGTCACCACAGTCCCTGTGCTCCCCTCTCCCCTGTTCTGAACCCCAATCCTCCCCGCTCTCTCGCTGGTTGATGCTCTTGTATTTGGTTCCCCTATATTCCTGTTATAAGTGAGACCATTCAATATTTTTCTTTTTCCTTTTGGCTTATTTCACTGAGCACGATCCCTTCTAGTTCCATCCATGTTGCTGCGAATTGCATGTGTTTATCTTTTTTGAATGCTGAATAGTATTCCATTGTGTATATGTACCGCATCTTCTTGATCCAGTCATCTATTTTTGGGCATCTGGGTTGTTTCCATACCTTTGCTATTGTGAACAGTGCTGCAATGAACATACGGGTGCATGTATCCTTTTGGATTAGTGTTTTTTTTGTCCTTTGGGTAGATTCCCAAAAGTGGTATTGCTGGGTCGTATGGTAGCTCCATGTTTATTAATTTGAGGAAATGCTACAGTGCTGGTGGGAATGCAAACTGGTCCAACCAAACCCAAATCTTAAGGTTTCTCTTGGAAACCTGATGCAGTGCTCTCTGCTCCTGTGTTCAAGATGAGAGTAGAAAGAGAAGTCAAGATTAGAATCCAGGGTGAGGCTGGTGATGGGAGAATGAATTAAGTGGTGGCTAAGTGTTTGGCTATGAAAGAAGAAATAGGATGATTTTTAAAAAGATTTATTTATGCATACAAGCTGGGGTGAAGGCCAGAGGTGTATGGGGGTGAGAGGATTCACCAGAGACAGGGTGGGGAACCGAATAGGCAGACTGACTGCAGTACACTGCTAAGAGGAGCAGTGGGCGAGACAGGAGAGGACTGCTGCACCATGTGGGAAGCTCTCTGGCTGGGGATTGAACTCCTACTACAGTGGTTCTGGATAGCTTCATAGTGCTGTGATTTAACTAACGGTGCCACCAGGGAGGCCCTTGATGATTTTTTTTTTAAGAAGAGGAGAGTCCATGTTTTCTGTTTTGTTGCCCTTGGTGGTGTTTTATGGGTGATGTCTGGTCTGATATTACAGTTTCTGAAAGGATTATGTGATTAACTCACCAAACTGGAGGGACTGAATAGCTTTGCTGTATGGCACATAGCAAATTGGAGCTAAGGTAACAGTGGTATCACAAAATTCTTATTTCTTACCCCCAAATGATAAAGAATGATCATAATGTTTAATTCCATTTTAGGCTCTAGGGAAAAATGTAGTTAGTAAAACACACTGATGCAGGAGAAGATATAATAAACTCATGTAGGATGCGCCTCATCCTTGCCAAAAGGAGGAGCTGTGTTTTTGCCCGCTCTCATTTGCAGAAACACCATTACACAGGAAAAATTTATTCAATGATTTCATTTTCTGATTTGATTTCTGCCTTCGGCTGCATCTCTTATTATCTCCTTTCAGAGAATCGTTACAGTCTCCTGTGTGCCCACAGAGTTTCTGCCCCATGGTGAGATTCTCTAGCTAACGTCAGCTTCTTGGGCGCCTGAACTGTTGAAAGCAAACAGCAGCAAATCATTTTAAGTTCATCTGATGATAAATGCACTATTAAAGGATCAGAAAGACAAATGAATTCAAACTGCAAATCCGTGTGATTTCATAAGTTTATTGTAAAGGTGAGGTTAGTTCAATTTCAACATGATATATAGAGAGCATAATTTTTATGACACAAACATTTGTACACCCTACAATTGAGTTGCAGTAACAGGCATCCAGGGGTAATGAGGTGATTCTCTCATTTTTGAGTTGAAACTTTAGGGACAGTGTCTTCCATTTGCTGCGGCAGTTCAATGGATTGTGAGCCACCACCACTTCTCCTACAGGGCAGGGATTTTGCCTGCTCTCCAAGGCGGTTCCAGGGAAACCAGCAAACTTACAGCTGAACATGCTCACTTATTTCCTATTGAAACTTTCTAACTAAAGCAGTGACTTTCAAATTCCATGTTCTGTGAAGCACCAGTATTCCAAAAACTGTCCAGAGATACCTTGACTTTGGGGAAGAGAAAGTGGGGCTATGAAGCCCTCACCCCAAAATAACCAAAACAGTTCCTCTTCCACCATTTTTATATTTTTGGCTTCTGACATAGACTTTAATTCCACTACTTAAGAAATACTGAAACTAACTGAGTTGCGGTTTAATAGAATTTGAGCAGAAAATCCACTGAAGACAAGTGGATGTCAGGACAAGTGAACGAACAGGTGGAGGGGAAAGAAAATGAGTAACCGATGCATTTGCTCAGGTTTGCAGATAACACTGAATTTTTAACCCTCTTAAATGATCCCTGACACAATGGAGTACTATTCAGCATGGAAAGAAGATAAACACATGCAATTTGCAGCGACATGGATGGAATTAGAGGGAATCATACTCAGTGAAATAAGCCAGAAAGAAAAAGAAAAATATCGAATGGTTTCACTTATAACAGGACTATAGGGAGGCCGGGTGGGAGAGAGACACTCAGCCTTGGGGGAGGGGGGAGGGGAGGATAAGGGCACAAAATGGAAGAGAGGAGAATACAGGGGACCATGGAGATGGATCACGGGTGAATTGGTGGTGGGCTGCCCAAGGGGAATACAAAATGTAAAAGACATAAATAACAATTAAAAAAAATGCTTAAATGATCCCTGACAAGTTACTGACCCAAGCACAGCAATCTTGTTGTGTTAAGGATAGCTCTGAGGGGAACCACATAAAATCAGCCTGACCTAATGGGCTTCCTTCCGATTGGACAAGACTGCCTTTGAACAATAAAGAAAGAGGCCTTGGATCAATTGTTTAACCTGGCTTGATTCTCCTTTTCTTTGTTTCAAAAGAGGGCCAGTAATAGCTGCTTCCTGGGGGTGTAGTAGGAATAGATGATGTAGCAAGTGTGAACAGCTGTTCACAGCACGATGAGTTGTCTTGCCCTTTTTCATTCCTGTTGTTATCTAGATAATTATCATAGAAGACCAGCTTCTCCTGGCTGGTTGTTTACAAGTCAAGTTTGCAGGCCAGGGGCCTCCCCGGTGGCGCAGCGGTTAAGCGCTGCGCTGTGGAGCTGTCGGCAGCGGCGACGCGAGTTCGACGCCCGGCCGGGGAGAATCCCACATGGTGTGGCAGACCTCTCCTGCCTCGCCCACTGCTCCCCTCAGCAGTGTATTTCTGATCTGCCTGTTCTGCTCCCCGCTCTGTCTCTGGTGAACCCTCTCGCCA
>PVIJ01020508.1:0-20769 GCA_004024925.1 Scalopus aquaticus | reverse complement strand
CGCCCCCACACTGATTGTCTCTCCCACCCGGCTTCCCTATAGTCCTGTTATAAGTGAAACTATTCGATATTTTTCTCTTTCTTTCTGGCTTATTTCACTGAGTATGATCCCCTCTAATTCCATCCATGTCGCTGCAAATTGCATGTGTTTATCTTCTTTCCATGCTGAATAGTAATCCATTGTGTATATGTACCACATCTTCTGGATCCAATCATCTATTTTTGGACATCTGGGTTGCTTCCATACCTTTGCTATTGTGAACAGTGCCGCAATGAACATACGGGTGCATGTATCCTTTCGGATTAGTGTTTTTGTATCCTTTGGGTAAATTCCCAAAAGTGGAATTGCTGGGTCGTATGGAAGCGATAAAGGCTTTTTTTTAACTGCTATTAATCTCCAAATAGAATGTTCTTCCATCTACTCTGTCCATTGATCCTATTTTTGTATTTGCTTAAAAATTCAAACCATTTACTATTCTAAAGGCTTTTACTTTCTGGATCTTCTTTCTCCCCTAGGTCTCTATTTGCGAGTGTAAGCATATTCCTCTTATGTTTTCAAATAGCACCTTGCGCACTGGAACCCTTGCTTTGTAGGATTACTGCCTCTTCCATTAGTACTAAAACTCTTAATAGTGGGGAATCTGTTGGCCTTATTCTTATCATGTAATCGGGATTTATTAATACCATTAAAAATCAGTTTGCTTATTCATATAGTTGATGAGTTGACTATTGAGCTTTAGTTTTTCTGTTTATTGATTTATGATGATTACCATTTTGATAAGTCATTTCTGCTATTGGGACATCTATGATATCCTAAGAAGCTTTGCTTATCAGTTGGGATTTTAATTTTTAGAGAAGAATTAATGTTTACCACCTATGTCTTGAAATAAGACAGGGAAAGAAAAGAAGAAAATAAAGCAGCTGCTTTCTGTACTTTGCTTTGTGCTAGAAATCTACTAGGTGTTTTAAGATATGTATTCTAGGAAAACTTGTTTTATAAGTTAGAAAAATAAAAGCACAGAGATGTTAAGTCACTTGCTAAATGTCAAGCATAAAGTTAAATTGATAAATGCAAATATGGCTGTTTGTGCACTTCTCCTTTATCCAACAATATTCGGTAGACATTCAGTGAAGATCTAGATGTATCTATATGTGGCATGCATCTTACCTGGTACAGTAATACAGAAAGTTTTGAGTTAGTTTGTCAGAGGGGGCTGGGGGTGGGGGGCAGGAGAGAGACAGACAGAGAGAGAGAGAGAGAGAGAGAAATGAGTCACCAATTTAAACATGGCGTCATTTGTGTTATGCAAAAATATGTGAGTGATTCTAGAAGTCTCAGAAGGGACAAGAAGGATTCCATGCCCCTTCCCCACCACTGTGAAAGCCTTCAGTTTCACTCATGTGCAGCTGAACCACAGACCATGAGGTGAAGAGTTAAGAAGACAGAAAGGTAACAGGGAACTCCCGGCAGAGACACCATTATGTACAAAGGCATGAGAATTTCCCTTTCCTTCTGTGAATTTCAGTTCAAGAAAGGAATTTATGCCAATTGAACATAAAGGCCATATAAAATATCTAAGAGACAGCCACCTATTGCCTTTTTATATCATTAAAGAATCCTGAACCAACATTTGCCATCTCATATTTATAAAGAGGTTCTTTCTGAGCCCCAGAATTGAATAATCAGTATATTGCTTGTAAAAGTGAATACTGACCCATGTAAAATTGATGCCTATCGATTTATTAGAGAAACATTCTTCCCTGTTCTTTGGCAAGCACAGAGAATTCTGTGACAATGACAGAACCCCTGCTTTGGGGGATCTTAGTAAGACCAGAGAGGCAGTTTGCAAAGAGGGGCAGCAAACTTGATGAACTATGACAGGGACTAGGGACATACAGGGAAGTCTAGACACATAAAGCAGAAGGGGCCCACACTTGGTGCTTAGCACCACAAGTCAGACTTGCATGCTGGGTAGAGATATTTGAAGAAATTCTTGAGATCTCATTATGAAAATAAGATTATCAAGAGAACATTTTGCATTAAATCTTATGTTCATGCTATTTTTCTTTGACATTGTTTATCTAGTTTTATTAAGGTATAACTGACAAGTAAAATTGTAATATGTTTAAATCATGCAACCAGATGATTTCATATATGTTTACATTGCAACAGGATGTCCACAATCAAGTTACCTTGGAGGGCAGGGTGCAAACTCTTCCGTTTTAGAGCAAATGCCAGGCATACAATACATTGCTATCAACTCCAGGTGTTCTGTAGTAGATTATATCCTCAGACCTTACTCATTTAATAATTGAAAGTTTGTACCTTTCCACCATCTTGTCTCCATTTTCCCTGCCCTCCAGCCTGTGACATTATCATCATCTCAAGCACAACAGTTGGTCTTCAATCACACTGACAACCACCAAACTCCACAGTTCCAACTAAAATACCGGTATACAATGGACTTTAAAACGATCCTTTGTAGGTTAACTGCAGGATTGTGCAACTGCAGGGTTTCTGTCAATGACTAGCCCATTAAAACCAGCACCTCTGCAGATATTTAGCATTCTTTGGCTTCAGCTCCTGAGAACTTGCCAGTGCCACAAAGTAAAAAGCAGCAATAATTCTTGACAGTCTGCGGATCCACGGGTCCATTTCACTCCTAGGAACAGGGTAAGCGGCAGCAATAGAAATGGCTGGAGACACACTGTGGTTTGACGTGAAGGTTTTATTTTTGTTGTTGCTGGTTTACTACAGGTGGAAATATTTTAGACAGGATGAGAGATTTGAGCAGCCACCATAGACATTGTAGAAACAAAGGATTCTGTTTTGTCCTTGTCTCTTTTTGTTTGCAAGTGGGGGAAGGTCACTTCAAACAACAGCTCTTGCCTTAGAGATAATGAAAGATCTTAAGAGACGCGGCCACTATTGCCGTGGGGCTATGAGCTTGTGGATAGTTGGGACAGGATGCAGGGTAATTATTTTGCTTCTGCTGACACTAATCATAAGCCAAGCAGATAGGTTCGCATGCTAGTCTCCACTGCTGTGTTTCTGGATTATTCTCCTAGGAAGAATCGGTGCTAGTCATTTCAAGGAAGAAACTCAGAGCATCAGGCAAGGTGGGAGATGAGCGACATGTAACTACTCAGTAATGATTTGAAAAGACCAGTTCGCTGCTGAGTGTTCTAGCTTGAAGGTTGTCAAGAGGCGTGTTTTCTTCTTTGCTGTCATGTCTGTGGCCTTGTCAGAAGGGGTCGCAGATGGAAGCAGAAACACTTCAGTGTGAGCCGAGGAGAGCTGCACCCACACGCGTGGTCCCAGACGTGGCACTGAGATGATGGTCAGAGTGTCACCAGCCGGTGCCCAGCGTCCTGGGATGACACATGTCCAAGTGCATGTCCCTTGTCTCTTTGAAGAAGTCATAAAACCCTTATTAGGACATTTCTGCTTCCTAGGAGAAGAAAGCAGAGTTTAATGATTCTAGCATCGACTCTGAATTTCAGGCCATGTCTCAGTCAGAGGAAATTTACTGACAGCGATAATAAGGCCTTAAGGAGACTTCTTTTCCTAAGATGGAGATAGACTAAGCTAGCTGGGATTTTGATTCTCTGTGCTGGGAAATGAGTTCAAATAAGAGGCGGGCTGGGAGTGCCCTTAGGACGTTGATTAATTTACTTATTTCTAAGAACTCACAGGCCATTATACACACTCTGCTTTTCAGCTTGACTTCTTTCCTCCTTCTCTCCTTCACCCCTCCCTCCTTCCTTCTTAACATTTGACTATTATCACCTCAGCTAGAGAGACAGAGAGGAAAGAATAAAGTGTTTAAAACAAAGCTCCTCTTTCTTTCTGGCTTATTTCACTGAGCATGATCCCTTCTAACTCCATCCATGAATGGTTTCACTTATTACAGGGATCTAGAGATACCAAATAAGAGAGAGATTTTCAGCGAGGGAGGGGAAGTATAAGGGTTCAAAATGAGGGAGAGGGGAGCACAAGGGACTGTGGTGATGGTTCACGGGTGAATTGGTGGTGGGTAACCCACGGGGAATACATTACAAAGGAAAAGATACAAATAATAATAAATATTAAAAAAAAAAACGAAGCTCCTTCAGTAGCTCTCAGTTTGGGGTGTGTGTGTGTGTGTGTGTGTGTGTGTGTGTTGAGGGAGGCACTGCTTTTACTTTGAGAAAGACAACTATTTGTCAGGAAGAAGAGAGCGATTTTCCTGTTACAAGTGGTAAATACTTAATGGAGAAAGTGACCTTTTAATTGTCTTAAAATAAGATAATAAGAAATTTATCTGAAGCTGAAGAAGAGCATTTCATGGTGAACAGAGAAGTTCACAGAGACTGAGGACTTACAGGAAAGGACTGGAACACTTTCAGAACCCAGGAAATCCTCTGGTGTGGCAGGAGACGAGGGGGCAGAAGTGAGATGGGGGTGTGTAGGCACAGGTTCTGGGTCCCGCACTGAGTCCTGACTGTGATGAGTATGTTTCACATCTGCAGTTTCAGGCATGGATTTGCAGTCTGGGCTGAATGGCTTGGGGCAGGCAGAGGGAGGAGTTTTGAAGCACATGACTATTTTCCATATAAGACTGAAACAAATAAAATGAAAATTCTGCAAATCCTGACTTAAGAAAAAAAATTATAGATGGTCACAAATTTAATTAATCTTGCTATATAAAAGGGCTAGGAATGGAGTATGACTGCCCATAGTATTTATTTAACAGAATAACATTTTCTATTTAATATGACTCACTGCAAGATTATACGAAACAATATAAGCCTCCAAAGCATTTTAAATAGGCTGTTATTTTGCTTACACACGTGGTTCAGAAACATACCATAAAGCAAGGTGCGTGTGCCTTGTCCCTCACGCCAGCTCAACACAAAGAAAGGTGATTCTGCACTGATTGGGTCATGTGATTAGTTCACAGTTTGTAGGGTAGTACGAGTTCTGCAAATGAAAAAAATAGTTAGATCAGTTTACTATGGAAATCACTGTTCAAGTCATCCAGCTAAAGCAGCCTGCCTGGCATCTGCCTGATAAGTCTTCAAAGTTTAATATGCTGTCAGCAAGATTGTTTCAGGAGGACACATATGCCATGTGTGGGACTTATTTGCAAGTCTGAGTGCATAACAGAGAATATTCTTGCCAGAGTTAAGCCTGGCTCTCATCAAATAAAGGTTTCATTATCATTTTTATTTGAAGTCTAATTCTACTGTCAGGCTATATAAATAAATACAGTAGATATAGTTCAGGATTAAGGTTTTAGAATCCCGTGGACTTTCATGGTCTCTGGTCTCAGCTGGATCCCCCTAAGGCACATGTAAAGTTACTAATGTTGCTGCTTCTCCATGTTGTAGGTCGGTGATGGGGTCGAACAAGGAACCAGATCTTGTGCATCTTGAGGCCAGAACTGTGGATGGTCGTAAGTAAATCAACTGTTCCCACAGGCTCATAATAATATTAGCTTTACTCATCTGCCAGCCACCAGCTCTGTGTTAGGAAAATCACAGTAATAATTATCCAGGTCATTTGAACATGAGGACACTCTTTGTCCTTTCTAAGTAAGAATTGCCTTAGTAATTTTCAACAAC
Organism: Scalopus aquaticus; assembly: GCA_004024925.1. Taxonomy (NCBI): domain Eukaryota; kingdom Metazoa; phylum Chordata; class Mammalia; order Eulipotyphla; family Talpidae; genus Scalopus; species Scalopus aquaticus. The sequence continues at coordinate 15,163 of PVIJ01020508.1, read as the reverse complement.
TCTCATCTAATCAAGGTCTTTTTCTTCTAGGTGATGAAAAATTTCCAAAATTCCTTATCCTAGTGTGTTTTGATGTTATTTTAGTCATTGCTACTATTTTTTCCCTAATACAAGTCACTTATTCTGTTGGGCAGTGTCTCCCTGTCTTATTTGGAAATTTACAAAAATGCTTGGAAAACAAAGGAGAAGAGAGAATCATCCTGTAGGAATCCCTCATTATGTGCAGCAGGAGGAGAAAGTTGAGTCCATCATTGTTTGCACTCGGTTATTCTTACCAGCCCTAGTTAGGAAGACTGCAATGAAGGTCTCTACTCCGTGCAGATTGTTGCTTTAGGTACATGATACGGGGGAAAGCAAATGGCAGACCCTGCATCCAAATCCATGTCTGACTGACTCAAACATAGACTCACTAGTTCCATGAACTAGAAAATTCTGCTTAAACTCTTTATACCTCAGTTTCTGCCTCAGTAAATTAATATTACTCACAAGGAGTTATGTAGTAGCGCTCACCCTGTGTCAAGAACTATGCTCAGTCCCTCATATACTTGACCACAGTTAATCCTCACAACCACCTGTGGTTGTTATTCCCATTTTACAGATGAGGAAGCCAAGCCCTAGAAAGTCTAAGTGATAGAATCAACCAATAGCCACATAACTTTCCTTTATCTTCTCTGGTTCTGAGGGTCTCTGGAGAGAATAAGCTTTGAGGGAGCAGCACTGAACCTAAAATAGGACATTGCAGAAGAAAAAGGGATGAGGGGGGAAACTTGGGAGAAAGAAAGGTCGACAGTGGAAGGGAGAAAAAGAGAATGGGCTCTGCAGTTCCAGAGAGCAATAAGACTATTCAAGGTTGTCTAGCCCTGGCCCACAGAATGATCATCTACAGTTTGAGACAGTCACTGTTTCAAAAATATCCTTCACAATTTGAGAAGTTTATCATCACTGTCTCTCTGTCCCCTTGAGCCTGTCTACTTGTCCTCCGCCCTTCTGAACGCAAAGGTGTGAAAGACCCACCCATGCCAGCTTAAAGCTAAAAGCAGGTCATGCCCATGACCCAGACTTTCCAGAAACCACACAAACCCCATTACTACACACACACCTTAAGATTTTTTCTTCTTTAAAGGTTTGCCTCCCCTTTTGGGAAATGAATATATTCTTTGGCAGATTCAGCCGAAGGGGTGGCAGGGGAGGAACATTAGATTAGCTGACGAACACCTTCCTCCTTGAGAAGCTCAGTCAGGGCTCCATAAATAACATGTCCAGCACTGTGTCCACCACAGAATGAGCCCAGTGGTTTAGAACTCCTTCCCCAGATCTTCAGTGGTCTCTCTTTGGCAGTGACTCCTCAATTGTCCTGAGGCTGATGATGTTTTCTTGGTTTCCAAAGTCTGGTTCCTACTCCACAATAACCAGAGCAATCATTTCCCAAGGCAAAAGCGGTCATGCCTATAAAGTTTGGTTTATTCCAGTTGCTCTGATGATAAAGAGCAAAGTTCTCACCTTGACCTATAATCAGTTCCAATGTGATCTGGTCGCAGTCCATTTTCCTCAAACTCTTCTCATGATGCCCTCAGCTCACACCTTGCCTGCAGGTCTGTGGGTTTGCTTTCAACTCTTGGAGCATGCCGACTTCTGTCTTCCCATGGAATCTTTTCCTCTGCTGGCAATACCTTCTTCTCTTCCTCCTTTCCTGTCCAGTTGAAATTAATCTCTGTAGATGGTCCAGTTTTCAAGTTAAGGAACCATTTCTATCTTTTAAGTTTTTACTTTGAAATAATTTTAGACTCACATAAAAGCTACAAAAAATAGTTCAGAGAATTCCCCTTGTATCCTTCACCCAGTTCCCCCCAAAGGTAAGATCTAATATAACCCTAAAACAATATCAAAACTAGGGCAAACCTCCATTTCTTAAGGAAATCTTCTTGAACTCCTAATCTAAACCAGTTTCTTATTTTGTTTGTTCTCATTCAAGTCCGTTGTTTTTTCCTTTATGGAGATATCACATCACATCACAGTTTGAAATTACATTTTCCATTAAGCCAAGGTTTGATCACTACTTTTCCTCCCCACCAATCTCTAAGTTCTTTGTGTGCAGGGGGTATAGACATATCTTTGCTCAGCATTGTGTCTCAAGCCCAGCCCATGGTGTCTATATGTAGATGGGGCTTATAAATATTCACTGAAAGAATGAATGAGTGAAAGCATTTTTGCCCAGTTGTCAGGATCACCAACCAGCTGGTAATCCTGACCTCACTTACCTCACTTACCAAGATGTCTGAAAATTTTAGAGCATTATATCTCAAACTTTGCATGCATACAACACACCTGGGAATCATGTTACAAGTTGAACTTCGACTCAGTAGAGACCTGAGTCTGCATTCTTCACAAGCTCCCAGATGTAGAGCCAACGCTGCTGGTCTCTGGAATATGCTTAAGAGAAACAAAATCCTACAATGAAAAACTGATGAATGAGCTTTAGAATCTGTCTTCCATGACTGACTATACCTCTTGTTTCAAAATTGCTGAAATTGGTAGGATCCCCAATCTTTCATTTTCGAGCTTTGGGGGATAATGCTGCTCTCTGGCTGATGGCATCATATGCACACAGCCCATATCCTGAAAACCACAAGGCCATGGCTTTCCCTGATCTGCACGTTTTCTTTCGCCAAACGTTATTCCTGTGATCCCTGCAGGCATGGAGGTAGATAATGCCAAACTGTCACTTCAGACTGAGCTTTCACAAGGCGTGAAATATATCAGTTCTAATTTTATTTATTTTATTTTACTTTTTTGCAAAGGCAGCATCTTCAGAAACTATCCAAGAGTGAAAATTCAATAAAGAGATTTAATTTGAAAAGTTATCCCTGTCAAAACAAAGCAGAAAAAAAAATTATCTACCAATTGAAATAAAGAATCTAGGCATATCACCTGACCTGAGTATGAAAAAGGGAGATTTTTTTTTTCGTTCCTCTCCCTCTTCCTTCTCCCTCCCCTATTTCTCCATGACAGTTGGTAACCATGACTAAGAAGAGGGGGGCAGGAGAGAGCACTGGAGGTCATAATATCATCACAGTCTTAGCAAATGCGCCTAAGAATGTATTTATTAAAATCTTGCTCTAGACTGGTCAGTCTCTCCAATAGAATTCCAATATCTATGTGTCTCTCCTCATTCCCTGATTAAGAGTCCTCATTTTTCCAATTGTATACCAAGTTGTTTAGTATACAGTTTTAGTGTGTGGAACCCATTGCTTGCATTTTTGATCATGTATTGTGTAAGGTATATGTCAAAATGTAAAACTACTTTGGAGTTTGAACAAATGCTTATTTTTTTTTTTATTTTAATGCCTTTAGGGATTTTATAACCAGGGCACTAAGATATTTGATTCAAGAAAAAAATCCCTCCTGGATTGGATTGCAAATGTTCTCTGAAAAAGTTTAGCTTTAGTCCATTACAGATGCCCCTCTATTACATTTTACAATTAGTTTCTGTTTCAGTTGAAGGGGAAGTGAGCTCTGGAAAGCCTTTGCTCCATGTGGATCTATAACTGGCATAGCTATTTCTCACCAACTGAGCTCTGAAATCTGCATGTCTTTTACTGCACAACTGTAACAAGAATGTTACTCCTCTTGTATTATCTCCCTGACTTGGGAGGCAAACTAGAGAGCAACCTCAATGACAGTCGGTCATAGACAATATTACTGGAGAATCTGAACATGCTTATTGAATGTGACATTTGTTATTGGCCCCTGCATTCAAGTGAGAGTAGACTGCAATCAGGAAACTAAGATCTTGCTATTTAACTATTGTGTGCGTGCATGAGCATTGCAGCTCCCAGTCCATGAAAACTACTACCCATTCCTACATTTCAACTGTAAAAAGAAAACTGAAGCTCTATTATTTTCCAAATGCATTTGTGTATGTGCCTGTAATATACATAGAGAGAGACTGTTGACCAAACTGTTGGATTGGAAGCTTTGTGAAAAGCCATATTTTATTTAGTCTTTAGTTCCATGTACAAACACCTGAAACATTTAATGTTTGTTAACTTAATAAATTTGTGTGTCACTGATAAGCCTGTCTTTTTAAAGAAGGGCCTTACAGCAGAGAGGCTGTGGAGTCCTGGCGGGCTAATGAATGAGCTCAAGAAACTAACTCCTGGAAACTGGGTGCCACATGTTGTGAATATGTGATTTAGGAGGAAGAGAACACAACTTTATCAGAGTTTGTCATATGGTGTATAGCTCTGAATTTATGCTGATCTGAAGCATCATGCAGGAGAACCTGCTGTAGCAAGTGTGACAATTATTGCTTTTCCCTTTAACTGCTGGGATGAAAGGACTAGCGGTGACCCTAGTGTTTCTGAAAGGGTGGTGATCCGTGCTAGCAAGGACGGGGGCAGGGGGTAATTACTGGTCTCAGCATCTATTTGCATGTGTAAGTAACCTTGTAACAACTTGCCCAAGGACTAATCTCTTTCACTGAGGAGAAACAACCTTGGCCTTTTATCCAACTGCGAAAATGAGACTGCCCAGGAATTTCTTGAAATGAACCTCAGACTAGCATTTTGCAAGCTGAAGTATCTTCAAAGGAAACTCACAGCTTTCTATAAATATCATCCCCCTAATTCTGGTCCTGGGTGAGAACTGGACATCTCATTTCTGCTTTTATTTTCTAGTCCTCCGACCTAAACTCCACATTGAATGGCATGTATGTCAATATATGAATAGAAGAAATGCTATTGAAATACCATGGGAAGGTAATGGAGGCCTCAGCTGTTACTGGTCCTCTCTGTACTAGCTATGGGATGTTTTGAGTTCTTACTGTAAGAATGGGTTGCTTTTATACCTACAGAGCTGGCAACCATGACAATAAAAAGGACATTTGATACTCAAATGTATCAAATGAAAAGTAAAATCCACTTCCTGACCTTTATTCCCATCCCCAAGAGGTAGTATTTTTTAAATATATTCCTACTATATTTTTCCAGAAATTGTTTGGGCTTATACAGATAAGTAAGTATGAGTATAAATAAACATACTCACAGATAGTCATCTTAGAAAATCATTATGCCAAGTGTAGTGTTGGTGAGTAGCAAGTTACAATAAATTACTTAAGTTAAAATAGCAAGTTAGGAATTTCCTATCAGCACATACAAATGTAGACACTTCATGACTAATTGCTGCCTAGAACCCCAATACAGTCAGCTGTAGTAATCACGTGCCATTAATATATATATATATATATATATATATATATATGTTTGACTTTTTCAAATAGTGCTTGATACACACACGCACACAGAACTTATTTGTTTGGTCTGGAAACCTGTGCAAGCAGCAGATACTCTGAAAGGCAATTTAAAAAAAAATTTATTTATTTTTGTAATTCTTATCTTTTACATTATTGTGTGTTCCCCATAGATTACCCATCACCGGTTCATCCATGAAGCCATCTCCATAGTCCCTTGTGCTCCTTTCTTCCCCCTCTTGAGCCCTTACCCTCCCCCTCCCCTGTTGAATGTGGCATTTTTATTTGGTTCCCCTATATTCCTGTTATAAGTGAAACCATTTGATATTTTTCTCTTTCTTTCTGGCTTATGTCACTGATTATGATCCCTTCTAGCTCCATCCATGTTGCTGCGAATTGCATGTGTTTATCTTTTTTAAATGCTGAATAGTATTCCATTGTGTGTATGTACTGCATCTTCTTGATCCAATCACCTATGTTGGGGCATCTGGATTGTTTCCGTACCTTAGCTATTGTAAACAATGTTGCAATAAACATAGGAGTGCATGTATCCTTTTTGATTAGTGTTTTTGTGTCCTTTGGGTAGATTCCCAGAAGTGGTAGCGCCAGGTTGTATGGAAGCTCCATTTCTAGCACTTTGAGGAAACGCCATACAGCTTTCCATAGTGGTTGGACCAGTTTGAATTTCCATGAGCAGTGTAGGAGAGTTCCTTTTTCTCCACATACTCGCCAGCATTTGTTGTTGCTTGTTTTCTTGATGAGTGCCATTCTCACTGGCGTGAGGTGGTATCTCATTGTGGTTCTGATTTGCATTTCCCTGGTTATTAGTGATATTAACGGTTTTTCATATACTTGTTGGCCATTTGCTTTTCTTCTTTGGAGAAGTGTCTTTTTAGCTCTTCTGCCCATTTTTGACTGGATTGTTGACTTTGTTTTTGTTGCATTGTGCAAACTCCTTGTAGATTTTTGTTATCAGTCCTTTATCGGTTGTATTGTGTGCAAAGATTTTCTCCCAACTAGTAGGGTGTCTGTTTGTTTTGTATATTGTCTCTTGGTGTACAGAAGCTTTTTAGTTTTATGTAGTCCCAGCTGTTTATCTTTTCCTTTACTTCCTTTGCTTTGAAGAAAGTGTTTTTAAAGATTTTGCTGAGATGTCTATCATGTATAGTTTTGCCTATATTTTCTTCTCTAAATTTTATGGTTTCAGGTCTTACCTCCTGGTCTTTAATCCATTTTGAGTTGGTTTTTGTGCATGGTGTGACGTAGTAGTCTAGCTTCATATTTTTGCACGTAGCAGTCCAGTTTTCCCCACACCATTAATTGAACAAGCTAACATTATTCCATTGCATATTCTTTGCTCCTTTGTCGAAGAGTAGTTGTCCTTAAATATGTGGATTTATTTCTGGGTTTTCTATTCTATTCCATTGGTCTGTGTGTCTGTTTTTGTTCCGTACCATGATGTTTTAATTATTATGGCTTTATAGTATAGTTTGAAATCAGGGAGTGTAATCCCTCCATTTATATTCTTTTTAGTTAGGAGAGCTTTAGCTATTCGAGGTTTTTTGTGGTTCCACATGAATTTCATCAATATCCATTCTATTTCTTTGAAGAATGTCATTGAGGTTTTTATCAGAATAGCACTGAATCCGTAAATTGCTTTTGGTAGGATGGCCATTTTGATAATGTTAATTCTTTGAATCCATGAGCAGGGGATGTCTTTCCTTTTTGTGCGTGTCCTGCTCTATTTCTTTTAACAGTATCTTGTAGTTTTCTTTGTATAAGTCCTTTACCTCTTTTGTTAGGTTTATTTCCAGGTACTTGATTTTTTGCTCTCAATTTTGAAGGGGATAATTCTCTTAATTTCTTCTTCAGACTGAGTGTTTGCACGTAGAAAGACTAAATATTTTTGTGCATTGATTTTGTCTCCTGCTCTGTTACTGAATTGGTCTATAGTTTTGAGTATTTTTTTCTATGGAGCTTTTAGGATCACTATGTATATAATCATATATATCATATAATCAAATAGTGACTGTTTAATTTCTTCCTTCCCTATTTGGATTCCTTGTATGTCTTTCTCTTGTCTTACTGCTCTCTCTAGGACTTCCAGTATTATATTGAAAAGCAATGGTGAGAGTGGACATCCTTGCCTTGTTCCTGATCTTAGTGGAAAGGGTTTCAGCTTCTCACCGTTGAGGATAATATTGACTGTGGGTTTGTCGTATATGGCTTTTATTATGTTGAGGTATGTTCCTTCTATCCCAAGGATTTCAAGGGCTTTTATTATAAATGGGTGTTGCACTTTGTCAAAAGCTTTCTCAGCGTCTATTGATATTATCATATGGTCTTTATTTTTGTTGATGTTTTGTTGATATTGATGTTCTTTTTGTTGATGTGTTGGATTACATTGATTGATGGATTACATCCTTGTATCCCTGGAATAATTCCCACTTGGTCATGATGTATTGTCTTTTGGATGCATTTGGATCCTGTTGGCTAAGATTTTGTTGAATATTTTTGCATCAGTGTTCATTAGAGTGATTGGTCTGTAGTTTTCATTTTTAGTGTTGTCTTTGTTTGGTTTTGGTATTAGTGTAATGTTGGCTTCATAGAATGTGTAGTAATATTCCTTCCTTCTCAATTTTTTGAAAGAGTTTGTGTAAGATAGGTACTAGTTCATTTTTAAACGCTTGGTAGAATTTGTTTATGAAACCATCTGGTCCCGGGCTTTTGTTTTGGGGGAGGGTTTTGATTACTGTTTCAATTTCGCTGCTTGATATTGGTCTGTTTAGGTGTTCTATATCTTCTTTCTCTATTTTTGGGTGATTGTGTAGTTTCAGAAATTTGTCCATTTCCTCTAAGTTGTTGAACTTGTTTCCATATAGCTGTTCATAATAATCTCTGATTATTCTTTTGATTTCTTCTGTGTCTGTTGATTTCTTCTGTGTCTTTCATTTCTGATCCTATTTATTTGTGTGTTCTCCTGTTTTTTCTTTGTAAGCCTGGCTAGAGGTTTGTCTATTTTGTTTATTTCTTCAAAGAACCAGCTTTGGTTTTGTTGATCTTCCGTATCGTGTTTTTGATTTCCATTTCATATATTTCTTCTTTGTTTTTTATTATTTCCTTTCTTCTACTGGCTTTTGGGTTTTTCTGTTGTTCCTTTTCTAGTTCTTTGAAATGGGAGATTAGATTGTTTCTTTGAGTTGTTTGTTGTTTCTTGATGTGAGCCTGTATTGCTATGTATTTCCCTCTTAATACTGCTTTTGCTGTGTCCCAAACGTTCTGGAAAGTTGTGTCTTCTTTGTCATTCATTTCTAGGTATTTTTTAATATCTTCTTTGATCTCCTATTTAGTCCAGTGATCTTCAAGCAGTGTGGGTTTCAATCTCCATGATGTAAGAGGGTTACTTTTTTTCTTTTCATGGTTCATTTCTAGTTTGATGGCTTTATGATCAGAGAAGATAGCAGGTGTGATTTTTAACCTCTGTGTATCTGTTGAGGGTATTTTTGTGACCTAGTATGTGATCAATCCTTGAGTATGATCCATGTGCATTTGAGAAAAATGTGTATTCAGATTTTGGGGGGGGGTGCAGTGCCCTATAGATATTTGTTAAGCCCATGTGGTCTAGGTCCTTATTTAGAGCTTTAGTGTCCTTGTTTAATTTTTGTCTTGTTGATCTGTCCATTGGTGAGAGTAGTGTATTGAAATCTTCTACTATATAAATATTTTCTCTAATGTCTGTTTTCAGAGATGATAATAATTATCTTATATATTTTGGTGCTCCTTCATTTGGGGAGTATATGTTGATGAGGGTTATATCATCTTGCTGAATTGTCCCCTTTATCATGATGTAGTGACTATGTATGTCTCTTTTTACCTTTTTTAGTTTGAAGTCTATTTTATCTGATATAAGTATAGCTGTCCCTGCCTTCTTTTCTGGTCCATTTGCTTGTAGGATTGTTTTCAGCCTGAAAGGCAATTTTTGTAGACATTTTCACATTGCTCTCTGAAGTAGTTGCCTACACATACACTCCCTCAGTATGAGAATCCTGTGTATGTAAGCCCCTCAGTAGTCCAGGACATTAAGAATCTTTTTAAGCATAGCCCATCTCATGAGCTGAAGACATGAGGTATTTTATTGCTTTCATTTGCATTTACTTAATTAGGAGAGAGGTTAAGAATTTTATTGTTTTTTTTTCTTGCCTATCTGTGTTTTCTTTTCAGTGACCCTTTGAAAAATATCAAATCTGCATAATATTTAAGCAAAATTGATACCTTGGCATGCATATAACCAAATGTAAAAATTATCTACTTGCCATCCCCACTCCAGCCAAAGTCCAGCTCTAGTGCACCAGTTGGCATTAGAGAGCCACAGAGTTCATGGCTTCAGTTACCTTCTTTCAATCAGTGAACTTATTAATAGCTTCTAGGGTGGGACCTGGGAAGAGGTTAGAAATGTCCGTTTCTGCTCAGCTTCAGATTCTGACAGCCTTCCATCTCTTCCCAATATATGGCACAAATCCACCCATTCCTCTCCCCTCCTACCCCCAGGCAAGCCTCAGGGATTAGACAGCACAGGGGTACCTAGCACTTTGCTCTTCTTTCTACCCCTATTTTTTACATTGCACAGTTCTCTTGATTTCAATTTCCAGTGATTTCAACTTGACCATTCTGGTTTAGTAACCTAAAGACAGGCCTAAAAGCCAGACAGAAAAGCATGAAATAAGATAAACCAGGCCTCCACGCATAGCAATGAAAACCTGATAGTGATGGTGCCCTGGCAGGCTCAGCAGGGTGGCCTTCAGATTGGGTGCTTTGGGCCCATTCTGTGCCACTTTCGCTATATCATGGGTGCCCACCCACCTGTGAGGAGCCTGTGCCCCACTTCCCAGTGGAGGATCAGAGAACAGAATACACCAGAGAAACTTGTTATTCCAAGTCTTTATGCTAAGATAAAGGGTTGGTTTTCTGTTGGGTCCGCAGGATTCTCCAGGACTCAGTAGCACCACCCTGCTCAACATGTGTGCATGGCAGTGTATAAGGGCTTGGAAAATTCCTAATGCTACTGACTCCTGCTTTAACAATCAGTCAATAAAGGCAGCTTTATAAAGAGCCTGGCACTTACTCATCATCTCCTTCCTTTGCCTGCATGTTCTCAAGCAGCAGTCATGATGCTTTTGTTCATTGTAGGCCTATCATTTGCCTTGTGCAGCTGCACTAGAAGCTTTTCAGCTGCACTTCTTTTATTTTTTTAAAGATTTATTTATGCATACAAGCTGGGGTGTAGGGAAGTGGTGTGGGGGTGAGAGGATTCACCAGAGACAGAGTGGGGAGCAGAACAGGTGATCCACTGAAATACACTGCTCTGGGGAGCAGTGTGTAAGACAGGAGAGGCCTGCTGCGTCAGGTGGGAAGCTCCCTGGCCAGGTATGGAACTAGTGCTGCAGTGGCTGTGGATAGCTTTATAGTGCTGAGACTTAACCCCTTGCACCACTAGGGAGGCCCCTGGCATTTGATATTGGAACCAAGTCCTGATGGAAGTAAGGGAGAGGGTGGTGTGTATGCATGGTGAAAGAACATTCCAGACACATGCAACAACCCATGTGAAGGATGTAGAGTATAGGCATGCTTCACCTGGTTGCGGTATTGCAGAAGGCCAGGTGGGCTATAATGTAGAAAGGGATAGGCAAACATGCCATCTGTCTTTGTTCATTGCAATATGGTTGGCAGAGACGGTACCTTTTAACCATTTTGAACATCTACCAAGCCCAAATATGATATTCAGTATTAAGGAGAATATAAACAGAAAACTAAGTGAAAAATAGGGAATTGAACACACCCATATGTCTCAGAGACAGCCACTGAACTGGCCCTTTGTCCTGGAATTAATCATAGAGAACCCAGGACCACATCTAATCAAAAAGAACATGTAAATGTGACGTAACCCTTCCCCAGAAAAAATGCTGTAGAAGAAACGGTATCTTCTCCCCCATGCATTAAACTGCTTCGCTTTTTCCTGCTCTCTTTCCCTCTCTCTCCCTTCTTCACTTTCAGTCTGGCTTTTTCTTCCTGTTTCTGGTTCTCCTTCTTCCCCTTTTCTTTGTAGACTCAATTTGAAAAGTTACTAGAATAAATGTGCTTCTCAGTTTTTCATGGCTAGATGTGACCTTATGGATAACTGTGTCTTTTCTCAACTTAAACTGGATTTCTAGTGTGGTCTTCTGCAGGAAGAAGAACTGGTATTCCCCGCAAGTATCTCACATCTACTCTATCTCTGTGTTCTTGCTCAGTGCTCCTTTCTGGAGTGATGACTCATCCTTGTCACCTTGCAAGCAGCCTTCCAGGCTTTTATCAGTTTCTCCACAAAGCCTTCCATGGGTGTCCCCACCATCACCCTAGACAGGTCCTTTCTCCCTCTGTGAGTCTGAGTGAATACTAGAATAGTCTCTGTCGGCAAGAACCCTAGGCTGTGGGAGAATCACAGGTCTATAGTTCTGTGTCATGCAAAGTAAAGTGAAAACAGCCACTGAACCAAGCACAGAGCGGGCCTTTATGGAGGGGAGAAGGAGGGATGTCTCCCAGCTGTGGTCTGCAGCTCCTGAGCCCCTAGGACACACTCACTGTGCCGCTTCATAAGCTGCATTGGAGCAGAGAAGCCACTTATCACACCACACTGCAAGTGTGATTCTGTTAAAGTGGGGTGGCTTTGTTCTTTCTCACATCCCCAGTCACTAGCCCTATGTTTGGAAAATAGTTATGCTCCCAGAACTTTCCCTGGAACAGTCGTGGCAATGCCCAAAGGCTAACAATAAAAGGTAATATTTACAAAGCTACACTGGCTCAGAATTAAACCACTTCATAGAAGAAAGCAATTTCGCAAGCTTATCATGCCAAAGGAGAACACTTGATCTGAGTCTGTTACTTTCTCAGAAGCTTCTTGTCCTCCATGCCATCTTTCAGGGGCCAATAGTAGAGCCTACTTTGGAGAACTTAATATCTTACTGCTCCATCTTGAAGAAAGTTCTAGACCCTGATAAGGGTGAAAATTAGAAGAACATGAGCAGTTTGAAACATGATGTATATATGTATGTTTGATAGCACGTTTAGTGGGAAGGTTCTCAAGCGAAGAGCAATAGAAAGAACAAAAGGGAGGCTGAAATGCAGATGTATAGGCTTAAAGTTGAAAATTAATGGGGAGATGTGAGAGATATTTTGTAATATTTATGCTTACCTGCATAGTTTATGACTTATTTAAAATTAAACTGCTCCAGTATGCAGGCATATTAAAGTATTTTGTGCTAAATAAATATTTCCTGGATGATAATGTCAGTGGACAGAGTCCCTGAGATGTGTGCTCTCCCTTTTGTGCTATCATTGCTAGCATATCAACTTGTACAACTCTTATCACTAAGACCACATTTCTTCACCTAAAGTACCTGTTTCCAGTTTCCTTACAACATTTAATAGAGAAAGCATGGCAGTCATTCAGCAGTTTCTTTTTTTAACCCTTTGCACTCGAGGCTTTTTGCGCGTGGGCAAACCAGCCACTCGAGACAATTTCAGCTATATTAGGGAAGCATTTTACAGGTACTTTGAAATCATGTTATACTCAAACAAACATATACAAATAATAAAATTTCACCAATTTATTTTTACATTGAATACAACAAAATCTGTTAAATATTACACTCTGTAATTAGTTTTTGTGTGATATTTAGTAAAACAAGCCCCAAGATTCAACCTCGGTTTGTCAGGACACGTACACAATGCTAAGCTGAGATTAACTAATCCAAGCTAAGAATTGGCTAAGGATGCAGGGCGAGCCTGGTCCATGAAAGTAATTGCGGTAAGAATATCTTATCACACATCAGAAATAAACATATTGACTTCCAAACCGCTCGGGCGCCCTATCTGAGCCACTTGAGTGGATGCATTAAACCCCCGGAGGCCATAGCAGTGCCGCTCTAGTGGACGCATTAAACCGCCGCGCGCCGTAGCGGTGCCACTCGAGTGCAAAGGGTTAAAAGATTTATTTATGCATGCATGCAAGAGCTGGGGTGTAGGGCAGAGGTGTGGGGGGTGAGAGGATTCACCAGAGACAGAGGGCAGAACAGGTGGATCCACTGAAATACACTGCTGAGGGGAGCAGCGGGCAAGACAGGAGAGGTCTGCTATGCCATGTGGGAAGCTCCCTTCCCAGGGATTAAACTCATGTGAAGCAGCTGCTGATAGCTTCAGTGCTGAGACTTAACCACTTGCACCACCAGGGAGGCCCCTCATCCAGCAGTTTCTAACCCAGAGAGGCTGGTTGTTTTGGAGGTTGATTCTGGTGCCACCTCTGCTACTGTCTTGGAGACATTCTGGATGAGGAGACATGTGCCTGAGCTCAGGACAGACCACAGAAGGAGGCTCAGCAAGTGACGGGACAGGGTACTGCACGGAGCTCTCTGGATGAACTGAGTGTGTCAGTCAGGAATGAATGTGCTATTTTGAATAAGCAGAAGCCCCCAAGACAGATGTGCCAACGACATCACAATGTTTGGCCAGGAATGTCAAGGAAACAGGTTTCTATGGGTAACAAATATTGTACAAAAATGAACAACGATGCAATATATATATATATATAAATGAATAAATTTAAATATTAAAAAGTACAAAAGTAAAAAAATCTTACTTTAGCATCCTTTCTAGTTCTAAAACGTTAACACCCTCTAGTATACTGAGGATGAGTCTGAAGCCTGACCAGTGGGTGTCCTTCTCAGAGTCACACAGCTCAGGCTGAGCTGAGACTCAGCCACCACCCCAACAGGAGGGAACACCCGCGAAACAACGAGGTGTGGGCTGGGTGGCCCTGGGTGGCGCCCACATCCTCCCCAGAGCTCTAGGGGTCTGTGAGTTCTGCCTGCTGACGCTGCCTCATTCTGGCCAAAACGCATTACCTGTTCGTTATGCAAGGAGAATATCATCATGGTGTTTTTAAAATTTACTTGAAAACCAAACAAAAAACTTCAAATCTAACCAAAAATTGAGTGTAAAGCAAGATACTGTCTCAGGAAGAAATGCCTGTGGTGCTGTTGAGGCACCATGAGCGGTGCGTGGGACTCAGGCGGGGAAGTGTAGATGGCAGCCTGGGCTGCTAAGCACAGTCCCACCAGGCACTGCACTGAACACATTTCACGACCCAGAGCTTCAGGCCTCACAAGCGCTGGCAAGGAGGGCCAGTGCTCTTCACATCTTACAGACCACAGGTCAGTGAAGTCAGGCCTCTTGTCGCTTGGGTTTACCAAGTCAGCAGGCTTGGCGTCTGCTGTCTGAAGCCCTGTGCCACTGAGTCAGCCTGGCCTGTGCTGGACAGCTCCCTCTCTAGAGCAGCACAGACTCCTAGATCCTACTTGGGATCTTCTTCCAAGCAGCAGCTGTTGCAGAGTGAGAATGCTTGAAAAGAGCAATACAGTGGCCTAATTACCTGTGGCAAGGAAAACATCTGTGTGGGAAAAGTAATGAAATTAATTTTAATGTCTAGCAGTTGCATACATTAATTGACGTTAATTAATGCCAAATTACAAAATACTTCCTATGGAATCACATCATACACTCACCAGAATTGAATATGGAAAGAGTTCATCATACTTAATGTTATTACAGCAAGCCCCAAGGGGAATAAAAGTGATTGGTCTCTCATTATGAAGTACAGCCAATTTCTTTCTGTTTCCATTAGGAGGAGAAAGGGAACAAACCAGGAACACTTTACCATGAGCAGACTGTTCAAAATTGATCATTTCCCCTTCAACTTGCAGATTTCACTTTGAGTCACTCTGAGCAAGAAATGGTTTTAAGACCTGTTCCTGGGGCTTTCTGGTGTCACCCAATGATGTATTTTGTAACTTTCAGCCCAAGGACAGGCTCAGTGTGCAGCAC